>CAUYLG010045490.1:0-27367 GCA_963573385.1 Cacajao melanocephalus | reverse complement strand
CGTGTGGCTCCTCTGCCGGGAATCTCCTAGTCTGTGGGCAACAAAAATTCGTCTGAAAGTGCGGCGTCCACTCGCTCTCTGCGCTTTCACTGGGAGCTACAATCCTGAGCTGTTGTTAATTGGCCATCTTGGATCTCTCTCTCAAGAACATTTTATAACAAAAAATTAATCACAAATAATTTTGTCATTTTTCTAATTTCCCTCAAAATATTTATTTCATTATAAAATGGAATATATAATCCAATTTCCTAAATAACATAGCTTTAGATGTTAACCTTCAATTCTTTTTGCTTATGGTGTGTATAAATAATAATATATGTAAAATTTTAAAATTTTAATAACAACTTTAGATATAGATATAGAAATCTACCCATAGGAAAATACATGCTAGACAAGAGATTAAGAAGTTAAAAAGTTAGGGATAAAAATTGAAAAAATATTATGATGGGAAGGGATGTTAAAATTGAACTAGATTACACTTTGCCTGCTAAAGTGTGTGATCAGAAATCCTTGTTCCTCTTAATTAGACTGAATTGATCAGAGGCTAGCATTGTTAGTAATGATTTTGTGGAAAGACATCTTAATTATTCTGTATAGTACTGTCATAAAGTAGGTAAATTCAATCAATTTAATGCAATTTCACTCTTTGTAAATAACCTTCAAGCCTGAGAGAAAGGACATTTAAAAAAAAGTTTTAAATGGTCTGAATGTTTCTTGTCAATTATATAAAGTTAATCCACACCATTTAATACTATAATAATTAATCGTTAGCAAAAATTTTCCTGACCCATTGAATTCCAAAAGTCTTTCTAAGAGGTAGCAAATACTACGATTTTGAATAAGCTACCTAAAACTGCAGCAAGATACACTTTTCTCAAAAAAAAAAAAATTTGGTGACTTTTCATGTGGTTTTAGACGAGACAGCTGCAAACTGAGAAATATCAAATCATTTTTAGACCTAAGGTACCTATTATGTTACTAGTAATGTTAGAGGTATTTATTTTAATATGCTAAGCAGCTCATCAGAAGTCACTCATGAAGTGGAAATGGCATCCACAAAAAAGACAATGGGCTGTAGTTCTGGAAGACTATATTGTATTCATGAAAAATTGACCATCCTATTTCTGGGAAAAATGATAAAACTCCTGGAAAAATTGATAGCTTTTAATAAGGAGTAGTCTGAGCCTTAGAATTCTCTCTCAGCCAAAGCAGAGCAGGTAGCCAAAGGATCAAAGAATGCCATCCAAAATATGCCACTTTGGCATAAGAATTCCTTTGAGCTGAAGGCAACTGAGAAGAAACAGATACAAGAAAAGCTCTGTGTCCTCACCCATTTGCCTAAAAGCAGGACATAAATTTACATGGAATATAAACTTACTCCTCCTTCCAATGAGAAAGGACAAAAGTTGATCATCATAGAAAACTTCCAACTTTTATCATCCTGGAGACAGCAGCAGATGGATCTATTCCACGAACTTCACTTACTAGCTTTTATGTACCTTCAATTTCCCATTTATTTGCTTCTCACTAGAGATTCAAGGTTGTCTTTCTTTGTCTTGTTGCTGCTTTAACAATATGTTGCTTTTGGTTAATGATGCTACATAAGCCAGTGTTCTAAGCCACCTCTTTGATATTCACTCATGTTTGTCTGATGTCTTCCATGTATACATGAGTTATGACATGTTAACTTTTGTCTTCTCTTTCTCTTGATAATCTGTCTTTTGTGATAGGGGTCTCAACTATAAATTCAGAAAATTAAATGGGAATTTTTTTTCCTCCCCTACGCAACCGAATTCACTAATGGGTTTCTCAAAGTAAGGGAAGAAAGAGTATGAAATAATCCAGCCATTCTTTATGCAGATGATAAAACACCAGTTGAAGAAGTTCATTTGGGAAAAGAGATGGGTAATATTTGGATATATATGAACCCTTGGACCATCATCAATAGCTTTGTTCTATATTCAGGCATAGGGACAGATGCTAATATCTCCTTTACAAGGTCAGTAGATGATCCATAGCTGCTATGAGTGGGGCTAAAAATGACTCCAATCTTTATTGTACTTTAGAAGAAGATCATTTCTTGATGGAGTCATCTAAAGTGTTTTAATACTGTTGGATTTTAATGGGTCAAGAAAATCTTACAAAATAAAATAATTATTTACTATAGAGTTTGCCAGCCCTGCCTTGAACGATTCAATTCCAAGGATATCCTTGTATTGTTAATATAATTGTAAAATTTCATATGGACATTTCAAGGAATAATTAAAGTGAGTCATGTGGACAATGAATAGTTACTGCTCTGAAAGTGGCAGGAATGCAAAGACTGATGCCCTTGCTTAGTCCCTGGAGGTAGCTACTTGAAATGAGTAGGCACAGATATGTTGAAGTTATGCAGTACTAGACTGGAAAGGCTGTGTACCTCTAGCCTCTAACAAAGCTGCTAATGTAGTAAAAGGCTGTATAGATAGCTAACAGGAAATTGAATTTGAGTAAGATTTCCTGAGAAATTCTCACACGTAGCAGGGAGTTGTACTTTACAGGAGCCTTATAAAGAAATCCAGGTGACTTTAAATGGATTCTCACTGTAGTAGTTATACAATCCATTTGGGGCTTTGTTTACTGCTTATCTGAATCAACAGCAGAGAAAGTTATGTAAAGTATAGAATAAAGTATTCTGTATCAATTTGTTCTTCACAGTTATATATTATCAGAACAAAACATGCATTTCCTTCCTGCCAGCAATCCAAAATGCTCTAAAAAGCATTACATCAAATAGATGCATGCTATCCTTTATGGTCTAAAAGGCATTTCTTTGAGAATGGAGGTTAAAAAATAAATATCTGTTAATAGAAATAAAAGCATAATAGGGATAAAAAGTGTTGGTAGTGTAAATGGATGAATTTGTTCTTCATCTAAATGTAAGTGTGGAAAGCAGGATATCTTTGGAAAGTTGTGAGGATGTAGTGCTTGGAATGAAGAGGTGGAGGATGATGTAATCTTCCAGCTCCCTATTTTTCCCAACATGCCCATTATTCTGTTATCTGGAATGGGTCTGGGACCGCTCATTTTGTGCTTCGCAGAGTATGCACTGGTGTTCAGGGTACTTTTTCAGTTCTTATGAACTTTGTGAATTTTATAAAATAAAATGAGTCAGAGAATACTTCCATCTCACTGGCTAAATCATGGTAAGCAGCGATTTTCAGTCATAGAAGCAGCCTCATCTTCCTTTGTCTCCTTATTGAGAACAGACAATATAGAAGACAGAGCACTTATAACCCTGCTATCCAAAAAAGAGGCTCTTATTTGAGTACGATTCTGGGTTAAGACAGATGATAAATGGGAAGAACAGGGAGAAACTGTAGCAGTTGATGGCACATATCAATGATAAATTTTGCTGGAGAAAATACCTTTTGTTTTTTCTTTTCTCATAATACAGTCTTAGGACAGGGGAATAATACACTTCACTGCTACTCTCAGATGTGATACCATGGCATATCTGCTGCTGGGAAAGCTCACAGGTTTGATTTCCTATAAGAAGATTAATTTTATATAAATAAATTTACAAAGATTTTTCAAGGTACCTATGTGAGTGATTTAGTAAAAAGATAGCACCAAACATCATTTAATCACCATTGTAAATATTAGCTGTTTGATTTTGATTGAGTTATTTTTTGGTTCTGCTTATCATGTTTGTTATTTTGAAGACTTGAAATTTGTACATTTGAACCATGCAAGGCATTTTGTTACTGTCAAGGGTCAGCTTATCTACGGAGTTGTTGTGAACCAGGATGACATATCGTTAAGGCAATTATCCATGTTGAAGAGACAGACATCACTGCTGCTTGCTGGATGCAGCTGCATCACTAAAGCTGTTTTGACTATTCCAGGTAAGAAAATGGGATTTGAACACTACAAAATCAGGCACCTACAGAAGCACAGTAGGATCTGAGTAGGTAAATATCTGCATAAAATGGTGGCCAAATATCTCATTATTTACACTTAATATTCGAGAAAGACAGTCATGAGAAACTTTATGACATACTCAGACACAACTGAATCTATTGACAGAATATATTCACAACTAATCATCTCTCAGGGGATACGACATTGTTTGTGCATTCAAAATACCTTAACTGCATTCAGCCCTCATCATTCAGTAACAAGATTTGGGGTGGCTGAACCAACACCAGCTCCAAAGCCTTGGATGTCCTGAAAAACTGCGTGTTAAGTGAATGTAGATTATTGCTCTGGTTATTTAGTATCATTATGAAAAGGTGTTATTAACCCAGCTGAAGGCCCCAGAATTACTTTCACGGGAAACTAGCAGAACATTCCAATTGGCCAAGTACCAAACTTAACAATTTGTAATTCTAAGATAGTCAGAGAAAGAATACTACAAAAAATAATTAGCAACCCTGCCAGTGATGCCAAGTCTTTACTAAAGGTTAGTTAAAGAAGTTTGGTGGATGTACAATTTGACTCAAGTACTGAAAGATGCATAGAAATTAATCAGTCAAATGTCAAAAACATTTAGAATATGCTTATCATGAACGGGTACAAATTTTTCAATGATACCAAAAACATAAGACATGCTGAAATAATCTATTTCTAAGGATCAAACTAATCCCAAATAAAATACTGGAAAACCAAGATACATTAAAAAGTAGTCTACCTTATGATTTGCCGAAGCTCAACACATACGGCCCCAATGTGATGTCACATGTTAGCTTCTGAGGATGTATTTTGCCATCTTCCTTGTATACATCACCTGCATTTGCTCACCATCCCCATGTCATTGTCCCATTAAGCAAAGGTACTTTATTGAGTTGATGGGTGGTGTAAAGATACTTGTCATTGATTGATATTGATTTCAGAATTGGAATCAAATGATTAATTCTCAGTAATTATTCTATTATATTAAATATTTAATAATTGATCATGATGCATAGGCAGAGGCAAAGACAGGGACATAAAAGCCTGGAGAAAGTCACAGATAAAATGTTTAATAGAAGATCAGTAGGAAGATGGCTGGTGTGGTGGCTCATGCATGTAATCCCAGCATTTTGGGAGGCGAAGGCAGGTGGATAACTTGATGCCAGGAGTTTGAGACCAGCCTGGCCAACACGGTGAAATGCTATCTCTAATAAAAGTACAAAGCATTAGCTGGGCATGGTGACACATGTCTGTTATCCCAGCTATTTGGGAGGCTGAGGCATGGGAATCATTTGAAACTAGGAAGTGGAGATTGCAGTGAGCCAAGATAGTACTACTGTACTCCAGCCTGGGTGTCTCAAAAACAAAACAAACAAAAAAAGATTAGTAGAAAGAAATTAGAAAACAGTCCTCAAAAATGTAACATTGACAAAACAATATTTCTCTATATATTTCTTTCTACATACGGGTTGGTATGTTTTAGCTGTGTTCCCACCCAAATTTTATCTTGAATTGTCATCCACATTATCCCCAGGTGCTGTGGGAGACACAGGAGGTAATTGAATCATGGGGGCTGTTTCGCCCATGTTGTTCTGATGATAGTGAGTGAGTTATCATGAGATTCAGATCTGATAGTTTTATAAGCATCTGGCATTTCCCCCACTGGCATTCATTCTCTCTCCTTCCAGTCAGTGAAGAGTGATTGTAAGTCTCCTGAGGTCTACCCAACTATAGGACACTATGAGTCAATTAAACCTCTTTTCTTTAAAAATTACCCAGTCTTGGGTATTTCTTCATAGCTGCATGAGAATGACTTAATACGTGGGTGTGTGTGAGTGGTGTCTCAGGATAACGCCTGGGCTGAGAAGCCGCTGTGGAGTCTCCGTGGTAGGTAGTGGGTGGGTCAGAGATGAAAGCATCCTTTGCAGGTCACTGCAGTGTAGCAGCATAGTTGAAGGCGGACACGTTTTGCACGGGTTTTTAAAGGGTGTTTAAATGCTAAGTCCCCACACACAGGAGGAGACAGAGCTTGAGATAATACAAGGCATGAGAAGATCAATGTGCACAGCAGGAATAGTCTGGGAAGCGGCCTTGCAGGGGAAAATATCTGTGGTCAGGGAGGGGTGGCATGAAAGGGGTCTCAGTGGGTGGCCTCTTGTGATGGCAGGGTTGTCCTGTGGGATCTCTGGTCCTTGGGAGCCTCGCGGTTGTCCCTACCTGCGATGAGTGCTTTCCTGGTGACACCTTCCTAGCCCAAGAGGAAATGAAATGAGTCTTTCCTCTCTCTTCACTCACCCATTGTATGTAGGCTGCAAGTCTCCTATTCTGATTTTGGTAGCAAGTTATTCAAAGAAAGGGATGTATGCAAGGTCATTAATATGGTTAGGCTTTGTGCCCCCACCAAATCCCATCTTGAATTGTAATCCCCATCATCTCCGTAATCCTCAGGTGTCAAGGGAGAGATCAGGTAGAGGTAATTGAATCATGGGGCAGTTCCCCTATGCTGGTCTCATGATAGTGAGCTCTGAGGACATCTGAGGGCTTTATAAGCGGTCCTTCCCGGTTCGCTGGGCACTTATCCTTCCTGCCAACTTGTGAAGAAAGTGTCTTGATTCTCCTTCACCTTCTGCTATGATTGTAAGATTCCTGAGACCCCACTCCCAGCCATACAAAGAGGTGAGTCAATTCAATCTCTTTCCTTTATAACTTATCCAGTTTTTAGAGCAGTACAAAAACAGATTAAAACAGTCATGGAGACTGCGACAGGGATCCCTCTTAGAGGCTGCGTAGCACAGAAGGTATTTACATGTGTTCAGGTCATCTCTTGTTTTCCAGACTGTCCCTACAGCCTTGGTTTGATTTTCCTGTTTGTTTTGTTGTATATCTTTACCCTTTAATTGACATTTTATTTTACTTTGTTTTTTTTTACAAATGTTTTCTGATTTTGACTGCACACTAATTGAAGAACTCTGTGTGCACAACATGACTTGAAGAGCAGAGAGTTTTATTGGGTATTTGATTAGGCTGTGTCACTAGGGTATTACAAATTCTCATGTTTTCTTCCTTCCTTTCCTTTTATTCATCATTTATTCTTTTCTTTCTTCCTTCCTCCCACAGGTTGGGCTTTCTACAGAGAAAGTTTTTAATCTTCTGATTGAAAGGACTGTATCATCCTTAATGATTTTTTCAAAGCCTGCTGAGGGAATAGAGCTGAGATCAGGGTAGCTCTCACCATTCAGTTGACAGATTTCTCTGACTCTGCCTATTTGTGTAAGGTACCCCAGTCGCAAAGTTTTCTTTGTGCAAAGTTTTCTCATTTTCATATTTCTCATGTTTTACTGGCTGCAAGGAAAAGGCTCTAATAGTGTCTCTTGCTTTGGAGGGATAATTGTCTTTCTGTCAATATTGATAGAAAAGTTTGTCTGCCTCTTAAGCAAACTTCTAAATAATAGTTGTCTGCTTGACTTCTCCATCAACTCTGTGATGATTGCTTCCTTTAATTTGTACATCATTTTGGAGTTCATTTATACAAATCAGGATTCTTCCATGATTACTCCAGGAAGGCTTACCTTTTATGAATTTTCTAAATCAATTACCTCTTGCCTGTTCCCTTTCCAGACTTACTCACATTGTTCCTGTTTCCTTATTTGTTCTTGAAATTCTTTGTTGGTTTATACTTTCTTATTTTATAACTTTATTATTATTTTATTGAGTCTCCGAGGAGGATGGAGGTAAACACATATGTTCAGTGCAACTGTTTTTTTCTAGATGCCATTACTGGTTTTATTATCTTCAGCTTCAAATTAGTTTATGCATCTCTACAAAATTAATGTTTCGTTGCTTTATTCATGTCTTGCTTAATCAATTTTAAAGCACCACTAGTATCTACAGGACAAGATTAAAATATCTTTCTTCTGGAATCACTTTCTGCCACAGTGTTTGATTCATATTTTGCCAAGCCTGGCATTGAATATTCACTTTCATACATTGGCTAATGCCATAGTCCCATCCACAAACCACCCTTTACCTTTTCTCTGCTGCGGTCTGGACAAATGTGCAATTCAAATTTACAATTGTGGGTCTCCGGAGGGGTTAATTTATTTGTTCAATGTCAAATAACTAGTAAGTTTCAGAGCCAAACTTGGTGCCTAGAACTGTTACAGTAGATAGCTAGTCAGGCATGAGCAGCACAGAGGAGAACTCCTCTTCTTCTATGACAAACACACCAGGAATGTCAGGTGATCATCAGGTGAGGGGCAGGTGGTTGTTAACTGTCTCTCTAAAATAATAATTAATCACTGCTGGCACCAGGGAAAGGCTGTCTCTTAACAGAAAACACCTGAAACTGGTGATGAGTCTGCTTCCCAATAAGATCTCAGGAACTGGATGAATGGGCTCAAGTATGTGCATTAAGAGGCAAAATTGTGTAGTTTAACGGATATTTGAACTTTCTCTAGGAATGCTAGATTATTAAGGGAAGAAGATGTCCAGTGAGCGTATGTAAACACACTGTGCATGCTCCCCTCCCAAGTGCTAGCGGACAGCCCACCTGAAGGAAAGAATCAGAGGAGAAAGGATGCAAGGCCTGGAAAGTATGCTAATGTATAAAACCCCAAGGCAAATGTCAAACTGAGCACTTGATCTTGTAAGTCACTGCTTGGCCCTCTTCCAAGTGTACTTTACTTCTTTTATTCCTGCTCCAAATCTTGCCTCAGTTTCTTTTTCTGCCTTCTGCCTCCTTGGTCAAATTCTTTCTTCCAAGTAGGCAAGGATTGAGGTTGTAGACCCATATAGATTCTCTCCCAGTAACAGAACCACTGCTTTTAGAACACTCATTATTTGCTTTATAACAAGATGCTCTATAACTGATTTTCAAGTCTGAAATCACCTAGATTGCACCTTTATGTCATTAATACAGTGTTTTAAAAAGCAAGACATAAACAAGAGTTTCGTACAAAAAAAATTATCTGAAATTCAGGTTGGTAAGCAGAAATTGCATATATGGCGGTGGGGGTAGAGATTGGCATGACAAAAATTCTTTAGAAATAAGAATCCTGATTATTTCTGCCATTGATGATTATTCATGCCCCACTTTGTTATTAACATCTATTCTGAGCAAAACCTAGTTATCAGATTTGTTATATTACTGCCTGTGCATCTGTGCACAAATTAGTTATATTAATTGACAATAATAATATCAGTTTTATCTAACTTTTTGGGATATGAGTACATCTACAGATTTCCTTTATTTTTTATTCTTTTTTATTTATTTTTAATTTTTATGTGTACATAGTAGATGTATATATATGTATATATATTTGTGGGGCACATAAGATGTTTTGATATAGGCATGCAATGTCAAGTAAGTATATCATGAAGAATGGGGTATCTATCCCCTCAAGCATTTGCCTTTGAGTTACAAATAATCCAATTATACTTTTTAAGTTATTAAAAAATGTACAATGATTATTGACTATAGTCATGTTATTATGCTATCTGAAAGTGGGTCTTATTCATTCTTTCAATTTCTTTTTGTACCCATTCACCATCTGTACCTTTCCCCAGCTCCATGCTACCCTTCCCAGCCTCTGGTAACCATTCTTCCACTTTCTATGCTTATGAATTCAACCGTTTTGATTTTTAGATCCCACAAGTAAATGAGAACATGCAATGTTTGTCTTTCTGTGCCTGGCTTATTTCACTTAAAATAATGATGTCCAATTCCATCCATGTTGTTGCAAATGACTGAGTCTCATTTATTTTTGTGGCTCAGTAGTACTCCATTGCGTATATATATCACATTTTCTCTATTCAGTAATCTGTTGATGGTCACATAAGTTGCTTCCAAATCTTAGTTATTGCAAACCATGCTGAAACAAAAATATCTTTTTCATGCAATGATTTCATTTCTTTTGTGTATATAACCAACAGTTAGATTGTTGGGTCATATGGTAACTGAATTTTTAGTTTTTTGAGGAATCTCCAAACCATTGTCCATAGTGGTTGTACTAATTTACATTCTCAATGACAGTGTATGAGGATTCCCTTTTCTCAACATCCTCGACAGCATTTTTTATTGCCTGTCTTTTGGATATAAGTCATTTTTAACTGGGCATGAAATGATATCTCGTTGAAGTTTTGATTTTCACTTCTCTGACATTCATTGATATTGTGCATCTTTTCATATGCCTGTATTTGTATGTCTTCTTTTGAGAAATGACTATTCATATCTTTGCCCATTTTTTATTCAAATTACTAGATTTTTTTTTCAATAGAGTTGTTTGAGCTTCTTATATATTCTGGTTAGTAATCCCTTGTCAGAGGGGTAGTTTGCAAAAAACTTTCTCCTGTTCTGTGGGTTGTCTCTTCTCTCTGTTGATTGTATCCTTTTCTCTGCAGAAGCTTTTAAACTTGATGTGAACCTATTTGTCCACATTTGTTTTGGTTACCTGTGCTTCTGTGGTATTGTTCAAGAAATCTTTGCCCAGACAAATGTCCTGAAGACTTTTCCCAATATTATTTTTTAGCAGTTTCGTAGCTTTGTGCATTGGTGTTAAGTCTAATCCATTTTGATTTAACTTTTGTACGTTTTGAGATACAGGGGTCTGGTTTTATTCTTCTGCATATGAATATCCAGTTTTCTTAACATCATTTATTAAAGAGACAGTCTTTCCTCCAGTGTATATTCTTGACGTCTTTACCAAAAATGAATTCACTGCGGGTGTCTGAATTTGTTTTCTGAGTTCTCTATTCTTTTCTATCAGTATACGTGTCTGTTTGTATGCCAGTACCATGATGTTTTGATTACTACAGCTCTGTAGTCTAATTTGAAATCCAGTTATGTGATTCCTCTTGCTTTTATTCTTAGGAGAGCCTTGGCTATTCTGGGTCTTTTGTGGTTCCATATATATTAGATAATTGTTTTCTCTATTTCTGTAAAGAATTTCACTGGTAATTTGATAGGGATTGAATCCAATCTGTAGATTGCTTTGGGTAGTATGGATTTTTTTAAATTAAACTTTTATATTCTGGGATATGTATCATGCAGATCTTGCATGATTGTTACATAGGTATACACATGCCATGGTGGTTTACTGACTCTATCCCCCTGTCACCTACATTAGGTATTTCTCCTAATGTTATCCCTCCCCAATCTCCCTACCCTCTGCTATCCCTCCCCTAGTCCCCTACCCCGCAACAGACCCCAGTGTGTGTTGTTCCCCTCCATGTTTCCATGTGTTCTCATTGTTCAACACCCATTTATGAGTCAGAACATGTGATGTTTGGTTTTCCGCTCTTGTGTCAGTGTGCTGAGAATGATGGTTTCCAGATTCATCTGTGTCCCTGCAAAGGACATGAACTCATCCTTTTTTATGGCTGCATAGTATTTCATGATGTATATGTGCCACATTTTCTTTATTCAGTCTAGATTTCATGGGCATTTGGGTTGGTTCCAAGTCTTTGCTGCTGTAAACAGTGCCACAGTGAACATATGTGTGCATGTGCCTTTATAATAGAAAGATTTATAATCTTTCAGGTATATACCCAGTAATGGGATTGCTGGGTCAAATGGTATTTATATTTCTAGATCCTTGAGGAATCACCACAGTCTTCCACAATGGTTGCACTAATTTATAATCACACCAACAGTGTAAAAGTGTTCCTATTTCTCCGTATCCTCTCCAGCATCTGTGCTCTCCAGATATTTTAATGATTGCCATTCTAACAGGCATGAGATAGTATATCAATGTGGTTTTGATTTGTATTTCTATAATGACCAGTGATGATGAGCATGTATTCATGCGTTTGTTGGCTGCATAAATATCTTCTTTTGAAAAGTGCCTGTTCATATCCTTCACCCCATTTTGATGGGGTTGTTCATTTTTTTCTTATAAATTTGTTTTAGTTCTTTGTAGATCCTGGATATTAGGCCATTGTCAGATGGGTAGCTTGCAAAAATCTTTTCCCATTTTGTTGGTTGCCAGTTCACTCTAATTTTTGGTTCTTTTGCTGTGTAGAAGCTCTTAAGTTTAATTATAGGTCCCATTTGTCTATATTGGCTTTTGTTGCCATTGCTTTTGGTGTTTTAGTCATGAAGTCCTTGCCTATGCCTATGTCCTGAATGGTATTGCCTAGGATTTCTTCTAGGGTTTTTTATGGTGTTAGATCTTATCCTTAAATCTTTAATCCATCTGGAGTCAATTTTTGTATAAAGTGTAAGGAAGGGGTCCAGTTTCAGCTTTCTGCACATGGCTAGCCAGTTTTCCCAACACCATCTATTAAACAGGGAATCCTTTTCCCTTTGCTTGTTTTTGTGAGTTTTGTCAAAGAACAGATGTAGATGTGTGGCATTACTTCCAAGGTCTGTGCTCTGTTCTATTGGTCTATATGTCTGTTTTGATACTAGTACCATGCTGTTTTGATTACTCTTGCCTTGTAGTATAGTTTGAAGTCAGGTAGCGTGATGTCTCCAGCTTTGTTCTTTTTGCTTAGGATTGTCTTGGCTATGTGGGCTCTTTGTTGGTTCCATATGAATTTTAAGGTGGTTTTTTTCAATTCTGTGAAGAAGGTCAATGGTAGCTTGATGGGGATAGCATTGAATCTCTAAATTACTTTGGGCAGTATGGCCATTTTCATGATATTGATTATTCCTAACCATGAGCATGAAATGTTTTTCCATCTGTTTGTGTCCTCTCTTATTTCCTTGAGCAGTGGTTTGTAGTTCTCCTTGAAGAGGTCCTTCATGTCCTTTGTTAGCTGTATTCCTAGATATTTTATTCTCTTTGTGGCAATTGTGAATGGGAGTTTGCTCATGATTTGGCTCTCTGTTTGTCTGTTATTGGTGTATAGAAATGTTTGTGATTTTTGCTCATCGATTTTGTATCCTGAGACTTTGCTGAAATTGATTATCATCTTAAGGAGATTTTGAGCTGAGACAATGGGGTCTTCTAAATATACTATGATGTCATCTGCAAATAGAGATAATTTTACTTCCTCCTTTCCTAATTGAATGCCCTTTATTTCTTTGTCTTGCTTGATTGCTCTGGCTAGAACTTCCAATACTATGTTGAATAGGAATGGTAAGAGAGGGCATACTTGTCTAGCACCAGTTTTCAAAAGGAATGCTTCCAATTTTTGCCCATTCAATATGATTGGGCTGTGGGTTTGTCATAAATAGCTTTTATTATTTTGAGATACATTCCATGGATACCTAGTTTATTGAGAGTTTTTAGCATAAATGGCTGTTGAATTTTCTTGAAGGCCTTCTCTGCATATATTGAGATAATTGTGTAGTTTTTGTCTTTGTTTCTGTTTATGTGACGGATTATGTTTATAGATTTGTGTATGTTTAACCAGCTTTGCATCCCCAGGATGAAGCCTACTTGATCATGATGGATGAGCTTTTTGATGTACTGTTGCATTCAGTTTTCCATTATTTTATTGAAGAATTTTACATCGATGTTCATCAGGATATTAGCCTGAAATTTTCTTTTTTAGTTGTGTCTCTGTCTGATTTTGGTATCAGGATGATGTTGGTCTCATAAAATGATTTGGAAAGGATTTCCTTTTTTTGTATCATTTGGAATAGTTTCAGAAGGAATGGTTCAAGTTCCTCTTTGTATGTCTGGTAGAATTTGGTAGTGAACTCTTCTGGACCTGGACTTCTTTTGGTTGTTAGGTTATTAATTGCTGCCTCAACTTCAGACCTTGTTATTGGTCTATTCAGGGATTTATCTTCTTCCTGGTTTAGTCTTGGGAGGGCGTAAGTGTTCAGGAATTTATCCATTTCTTCTAGATATACTGGTTTATGTATATAGAGTTCTTTGTAATAATCTCTGATGGTAGTTTGTATTTCTGTGGAATCTGCAGTTATATACCCTTTTTCATTTTTTAATTACATCTATTAGATTATTCTTTCTTTCCTTTTTTATTAGTCTGGCTAGTGGTCTATTTGTTTTGTTGATCTTTTCAAAATACCAGCTCCTGGATTTATTGATTTTTTGAAGGGTATTTTGTATCTCTATCTCCTTCAGTTCTGCTGTGATCTTACTTAATTTCTTGTCTTCTACTAGCTCTTGAATTTGTTTGATCTTGCTCCTCTAGTTCTTTTAAGTGTGATGATAGGATGTCAATTTTAGATCTTTTCTTGCTTCTCATGTTGGCATTTAGTATTATAAATTTCCCTCTAGACACTGCTTATATGTGTCCCAGAGATACTGGTATGTTGTGTCTTCGTTTTCATTTGTTTTCAAGAACATCTTTATTTCTGCCTTCATTTTCTTTTCTTTATTAGGAGACTTTATTATGGCTTTGAACTCATTACATTTTACTGGTCTGTTCAGGTTTTGATTTCTTTGTAGTTCAATCTTGGTATGTTGTACCAAGATTGTATTCATCTAGGTATTCATTTGTTCAATTTATTGCATGTAGTTGCTCATAGTAGCCACTAATGATCCTTTGAATTTCTGAAGTATTAGTTATAGAGACTCCTTTTTGGTCTCCAGATTTATTTGGAAGTAGTGTGTCCATTAAGTATATAGATTTATATGTAGCAGTGTGTGTGGCTGTGTGTTTGTATAGATATATATAGATAGATAGAGAGATGTTTCTCTCCATAGATACACACCAGTGATAATCATAATCATGACATTTTTACAGGTTAAGTCATCAAAATAAGTTTCTGTAAATTCTCATATATTTGATGATGATTAGTTTTTATTTGTTAATGTGTACCAAAAATTTAAACCATTTTTACTATTTTTACCCACAAAACAATACCCAGAGGTACACTTTATTTTCTCCTTTAATAACTAACAAAAATATGTGAGTAGTCACATTAACCACGTTTGTTTTTTTCCCCTTTATGTTGCATGGCTATTAAGTGGTAGAGGCAAAATTTTGTCTCTCACAATCTGAAGTTAAAAGCAGCATTTCTTTAATTACAGATTGTAAGAGATCGGTTGAAGGGTAAAAAGTTTCATTCAGTTAGATAGGAGAAATATATACTGGAGATGCATTGTATTGTACAGTGACCATAATTACTTAAAGTATATATTATACTTAAGCATAATATACTTAAAATTGCCCAGAAGAGATTTTAAATGTTCTCATCAGAAAAATTATAAATATGTGAGGTGTTGAAGATGATTATTAGTTTGATTTAATCATCCTACTATGTGTATGTACCTTTGTTTGTATATATATAAAACACCACATTGTATATCAAAGATGTTTGTAATTATTCAATTAAAAATAAATATTGTTTAAACGAGGTGTAATTCTTAACTTCTGTTCTCCATTCTCGAAATTAGAAATATTGGTCCATCTACTGCCTTTAGAATTAGCTTACCCTATGAAGAACAATGTCCAAGTTTTAGAGTCCTTTTAAGGAAAAAGAAACTTACTTGGTGAATTATTGTCTCCTCTCTCGACAACACCTTAAAAATCCTCTATTATTACATGTAGAAATTGGTAACCTCATAGACAAAAAGAAAAAAAAAATAGTATATCCATGGGGAATTAGAGTAGAGAAAATGTGTTTATTTTATATTAAAGGTAAATACTGAAACTTATAATACTATTAATCTTTATACCTAGGTGTGCATTTTCAGTCAATTTTATAATCATTTGGATTTTGTATACATTTGTATGCATATAAATACATATCAGTTAACCAATTAATGTAAAGACTACATAAACTATATGACCAATTAGGAAATTATGGTGTGTAGATATATGTCATTCACAAAAGGTAAACTGATGGCTGGCTGTTATGATTCTTATTTTACCAATTAACAGATTTAACATTATGAAATCTATAGTTTACTTCTAAAATGATCATATATTAAAATTATTCTAAATAATATGTTTCTCCATTTTTTAATATAATATATAAATGACCAAAGTTCAAGCCACTTCTATATCTTGCCTGTTAATCAGAAAATATCTTGGATTAATAGCTATGTACTAATCACAAAGTCTTTCTTAGAGAAGTAATAAAAGTGATTTTGTATTATATAAAGTTATTTATTCAATCCTATATGATGTTCTTCCCCCAACTAGTGTCTCCACAGTTTAACTTTTTTCTCTAGTTTTCTGAAAAAAGTCAAACTTGTCAAGTGCTATGTCATATTACTATCAAGATAGTTGACCATTATTTTAGTATTAAGCTGAGACATGTCAGGACAGCTAATATTTCAATGTAAGTCATTGAAATATAATTATAGTTCTATAATTAGAAATTAAGGAAAAATGCATGTGAAAGGCTACATAAGGAAAACTTCTCTCAAAAAATCTTTATAAAGTGGAAAATATACTTTTTCACAAAACTTAAGACAATGCAAAATGATAATATTCCATTTTAAATGAATGTTTATTTTTATGAAGTCTTATGTAAGTAATTGTAGTTAACGGCTCAAGTAACATTTCAGTACCATTGCCTGTACTTTTTGAAGTTTTAATGTGTTTTCTTTAAGAGAGATGGATGTTGCAATGCTACCAAGATTTTTTAATACAGTATACTGACGTTGTTAATATTTTGGATATAATATTTGGAATTATGAACTTATGGGTAATATTAAAAAAGAAAACAGTTTAAAAATAATGAATAATTTAATTACAAGTTATTTTTTAAGAAACAGAATCATCAATAAAATTTTGAAATAGAAAATGGACCAAACCAGCAAAATTATTTCAGATATTCAAAGAACATCTTTCAGGTATTATTAGCTGTCTTTTGAAAGATCTTCTTGCAACACAACCATAGTCTTATAAATGTGTACAGTTAAACATACCTACTTGGGGGAGAAACATTTCTCAATATTTTTAGGTAGAAAAAATCCATTTTGTTATTACAGAACTTCGGAATATATTTCAGAAGAACCCAACATAAAACATGCCAATTTTTATCATTTCTTTAAGAAAATATTTTATACATAGAAATTTCCAGTGTTTAACTTCAAATGCTATTTTTATAATCCTCTACAGAAAGGATATTAGGAGAACACAGTTCTAAATATATCACTACTATTCATGTTCTGTCATTGAAAATAGTTGTAACAGAACATTTATTTAGGAATATTTTGCACAGTAATTTTTTTTTTTTTGAGATCGAGTCTCACTCTGTCACATAGGCTGGAGTGCAGTGGTGCCATCTCAGCTCACTGCAAACTCTGCCCCTGGGTTGAAACAATTCTTATGCCTCAGCCTCCCGAGTAGCTGGAACTATAAGCATGTGCCACCACGCCTGGCTAATTTTCATATATATATATTTTTTTAATAGAGACGAGGTTTCATCATGTTGACCAGGCTGGTCTTGAACTCCTGATCTCAAGTGATCCTCTCATCTCAGCCTCCAAAAGAGTTTTGCCTAGTAATCTATAAGCCCCCCTTTTCTTTTATTATTATATTTTGTTTTATTTTGCTTTGTTTGATTTACTTATTAGCCAGAATACTTTATTTGATAATTAATTTTTCATTCTTTTGAGAAAACCAAATAAGAGCAAACAATGCAAATCTACTCTCAGGAAACAGTGGCATCCTCTATTATGTGATCTGTGTAAAATAATGCATACTTCACTATATTCTTTTGTATGCTGAAAAATCATCTTTTAATAATGAATAGGGCAGAGTTATATTATCTCTCTAAATTTAGAAATTTAATATTCTTGTTAGGTGACATGCAGATAAAGCTAAAATAAAAACCCTAAAGTTACTTCTTTAATATTTATGTTTCTTTTGAACCAAGAAAATATTTCCAAATCATTACACATCAGAATTATTGGAGGAGGCACTTATTATATAAATTAAATTGTAAAGTCAAATCCTCTTTCCTACTCCAAATTGTCCTACTTAACGCTAGAAATATCTTACATAAAATATCCACTGGTCTACTCACATGACAGCAACTTTTATTGCAGGAAGATATGCCAGAGTTTGATTCCTGATTATGTCAAGGTTATGACTCATCTCTTATGGTAGCGAAATTGTCATGCTAGCTGTGTGGTTTTCAATTTGCTCTTGACTTAAGCAGGAAATGAAAAAATATGCAGCTGAGAGATTGTCAGGGGTGTTGAAATGAGTCATATACCATTGGTAGGCATTGTTTACACATAAATCCCATATTTATTGGGAGCATTTTGCAATTCCAGAAGGTGATCATAAAGTTATCTTGCCTATGTGTTTGATCAGTAGCAAACAGGAATTACTATCATGAAATCATTACACTGAAGTATTTCTGATGTCTGAAATAGATCCTCATGTTCAAAAGAACATCAAGGACTATGACAGTTACCAACGACTTGATACAAACATGGAAAATGGCTAAGTACTCTGTCAAAATTGATATTGATTTTATAGGTACATTTCACATGATTACTTGATTCTTTTAGCTGCTTCAGAATAGCTGGAGCTAATTCTACATCAGTCTCATATCATCAGTGTAGCATTCTGTGTTATTCCAGTGACGCTTGGTAAGAACCAATATATATCCTCTAGAGCCATCTGCTATTGATTTTGAAGCTAAGCCTCTGAGAATCTCACTCATCTGAAACCTAGGGGAAACACACAGACACAGACACAGACACACACACACACATACACACACACACACACACAAACACACACACACTCTCTCTCTCTTTCTCAAATATTGGAGTGTTAAAGTATTAAACTATTCAACTATAAAGTGGAGTGTTTCCTATGCAGCAAGCACTAGTGTAATCTATTATACACGTACTGTGTTTCGAAGCCCATTTGGAAGTATAGATGTTGATGATTTGTCAAGGGACATAAACACAATCATTAATCTAATCATTTATCTTTTGGACATCTGTTCCAGTGAGACATTATTAAAAATGTTTGGTATAAGAAAATTTATTGCAGTGCTACCAACAGAAAACATAAATTAGAAATATAGTAATGGTAATAATAACAAATTATTAATATTTATTGAATTCTATGTGATTGACCCATGTTTATGCTTTGCTCTACATTTTTTAATCTTGTCAACAACCTAATAAGTTAGGTTCAAGTACTATATGCATTTTGAAAATGAAGTAACCGTGCATGTGTTTGCTTTGAGCACAAACAAATCTGACATTTTTGATTCATGAAGTAGGCAATGCTAATGTCATTTAAACTATATTGGAAAAATTTTACTAATAATCTTTACTATAAAACAATTCTCTGCATGTATGTATATTTTGCATGAATCTTACTTTATAACTAAAATGTAATTAACCATTTTCTGTTCCCAATTTCATTAAACAATATGTGAGATGAATATACTCTCATTCTGGAGGAGTTCCACCATCTTTAGACAGGGCTGAATCTTTGGATAAGTGACTAGTACAGTTGCACAAGGACAACTCTTAGAAGGGTCTGCACTCAGAGTTTAATGATCTGCATTGAAGTCTTTTAATTCTTAATGCTAACTCAGAATTTGTAATTTTAAGTAAATTCTGATGGGATAATGCATCATGGTTCCAGGACTTGAAGCTGCTACTCCCTCATGATCCTGCCACCTGGAATTTTGCACCTCACAGGGCCTCAGCCTTGCTGCTCTACCCGTTGATCCATACCTGGTGTGAGTTACCACCTGAAGTAGCCTGTGGCAGCAGCAGTCTTTGCCTTATTCTGACAGTGTCAAAGTGGGTTTGGTGGGTGACTCAGCTGAGTTAAGCCTCTTGCCAACTTCCAACACAGGTGTAGAGTGCATCTGAGCATGGAGATTCTTGACTCTCATGATGTGAGAAGTACAAGGCAGACATAAAATTGTGAATGATGTGACTATTCCAACAACACGAGCAGACACTAGCAAGGATCTGTTTCTCTAACAAAGCTACACAACTGCAACAGAAAAGCTCCACAGAGGAAGAACTACAGTGCAAATAAAGGTTTCCAGCTGCTAATGATGCTAGCAACGTGGAGGAAGAGTCACTTCAAGTCCTTCAGAAAACTTCCCCAGACATTTTCATGAAATTAACACCCTTGACCTTTTTCTCTTCCAAAAAGTAAGGGTTTTCTTTTTAATATCTCATGCCTCTTCCAGCTTTATTATTCTGATTATGTGTTCATTTTTAAGGCATAATAAATACAAAAAAATTGAGATTGATTTGAGTTTACTTTCTCTAAAAGTTTATTCTAGATGCAATGAATGAATTTAGACAGTAAAAGTCAGTAAAAATGTTATATAATATATTAATATTTTTAAAAAATTGCTTAACATTTTTACCTCCTTAATTTGCTTTCATGATTCCATGAACTTTGTAGTACCTATCATGGCAAAATGTATTTGTGAAGTGTGTATCACAAAGTCTTGTTCTATGGTCAACCAACTTTGGTTAACTTTTAACTTTCAAAATAGCATTAGATATGCACATCTCAATTTTTTTCAAAATTAAATTGTCATTACTCATTTGCTTCTTTATCTAAATTAAGATTTTCTTTAACTGAACACAATAAATGCCATATATGCCAAGCCCACAGCTATCATCCTCCACCGTGGAAAGCTGAAATATTTTACTTTAAAATTGGGAAGGAGGAAAGGATGCTCACTCTCTCCCCTTTTCTATTAACATTGTAGGGGCAGTCCTAGACTGAGAAATTAGGTAAGAGGAAAAACTACAGGCATCTAAATTGGAATAGAAGTTAAATTGTCCTTGTTTGCAGACACATGATGTTATATGCAGAAAACTCTAAAGACTCCACCAACAGATTGTTAGAACTAATAAGCAAATAAAGTTGCAGAATAAAAAATAAAGAAAAATCACTTGTGATTCTATGCACTACAAAGAATCTGAAAAGGAGATGATTAACAATCTCATTTCTAACCACATCAAGAAGAATAAAGTACTTAAGGAAAAAATTTAACAAACGTGATAGAGAGAAACTTGTACACTGAAAACTACTCAAAACAATTTATGTATTCAATGCATAGCTATCAAAGTTCCAATGACAGTTTTTTACAGAACTAGAAAAAACAATCCTAAAAAATTCTGACTAGCCAAAGCAGTGTTGAGAAAAAAGAGTAAAACTGATTGCACCACATTGCTTAATTTCAAACCTACTGCAAAGCCATAGTAGTCAGATCAGTATGGTACTGGCACAGAAAACAGACAAATAAACCAATACAACAAATAGAGAACCCAGAAATAATTTCAGGAATTTACAGTTAATTGATTTCTGACAAAGATTAAAGGAACACACAATTGAGAAAGGATGGTCTTTTCAATAAATGGTGCTGAGAAATACTAAGAGTGATATAAAATGGTCTCACCACAAAAATAACAACTGTGATGTAATGGATATTTTAATTAGCTAGATTTAACTATCCCACAAAGTATATGCACTGAAAAACATCATACGCATGATAAATATATACACTTTTATCTGTTAATTTAAAGTAAACAAATTAGAGGAAAATAAATGATGCTGGGAAAACTGGATCTCCACATGCAGAATAAAATTAGACTCATAACACATAAAAAATCAAGTCAAAATATATTAAAGACTTAAATTTCAGACCTGAAACTATAAAGCTACAAGAAGAAACTACAGGGTAAAAAAGCTCCATGACATTGGCTTAGGCAATAAATTTTTTGGACCTGATTCTGTAGGTACCAGCAACAAAAGCAAAATAGACAAATGGGATTTGCAAACTGGAAAGCTCTACACAGAAAGGGAAACAGTCAACAGAATGAAGAGACAACCTACAAATGGGAGAAAATATTTGTAAACCATGCATTTAATAAGTTTAATATTCTATGTGTAAGGAATTCAGACAACTCAATATCCATGAAACAAATAACTTGACTTTTATAAATGGCCAACAGGTTTATTTAAAAATGTTCAACATTACAAATCATTGGGGAAATTCAAATTACAATCACAATTCAATGATAATCACATGAGGTAACACCTCACACCTGTGATTGAAATTCAATTACAATTAAAATGAAGTAACACCTCACACCTGTTAGAATAGATATTACCAAAAAGGCAAAAAAGATAACGAGTGTTAAAAGAGGATGTGGAGAAAAGGGAACACTTTTACAGCCATAATGAAAAATACTATAGAGGTTATTCAAAAACCTAAAAGTAAAACTATCATATGATCTAAAATATATATATACATATATATATATATATATATTCATACACACATATATATATCTCCAAACAAAAGAAAACAGATGATCATATATACATATGATACAAAACAAAAGAACTCAATATATCAAAGTGAAATCTATGCTTCCATGTTTATTGCTACCCTATTCACAGTAGCCAAGTCATAGAATTAACGTAGTTATCCAGCAGTAGATGAATAAAAGAAAATGTGATGTGTATATATATATGTGTGTATATATACACACACACACACACATATATATATATATATATACACACACACACAATGGAATATTCTTTAGCCATAAAAATAATGAAATCCTGTCATTTGCAATAACAAATTGTATGGCTAAACATTATGTTAGATGAAATAAGCCAGGAACAGAAAGAAAAATATCACATGATCTCACTCATGTGTAGAATCCCAAAATGTCAAATACATAAAACTAGAAAGTAGAATGGTGGTTACCAGGGACTAGGGTTAGGCTCTAGTTGGGGAGTTGTAGGAAAAAGGATTCAAGTTTTGAGTTAGACAGAAGGAAACATTCAAGCAATCTATTTCATCATATGGTGACTATAGTTAATAACAATGTATTTTAGGCTTGAAAATTGCTGAGAGTAGATTTTAAGTGTTTCTGCCCCAAAACACTATGTGGGATAATGTATATGTTAAATAATTCAATTTAATTATTCCACAATATACACATATTTTAAAAGATCACATCCTACATGATAAATATATACAATTTTTATTTGCCAATTTAAAAAGATATGATTTTTTAAAAGATTTGTTCTGTTATTTCCCCTTTGTTTCTATTTATATTAATAACCCCTGTATTTTATTATAAGAATATGTTTTGTTTACACATGCACACACACACACACACACACACACACACACACACACGCAGAATATTTACCTGAAACAAAGAAACCTTGGCTAGGAGAGAGTTTAAGTTTGGGGAGTGGTTACCTATATGAGTAGAAAAGAACAAGCTGTTAGATTTGTAAATGTCTAAAACTTACAGGAGGAGAGAGAGTTGGAGAGAGAAATGGGAGTCATCAGAAAATATTTCATAAGACTCAGAGACTGGATCATTTTTTCTGAGGATGGAGTAGTGGAGAGGGCTTAGGGCTTAGCCCTGCAGCACCCTAACAGCATGACACAGTGGAAAGATTCATCAAAGGAGACTGTAAAAAAGTATTCTGTGTGACAATGGGGGAAATCCAGAAAACAACCGCAAATGCAACAACATCTCCCCCGACCCTCCACCAAAAATAACAACAACGACAACAAATCACCCAACTAAATGAGACTCAATGAAGGTTAAAGGAAACATGTTTCAAGAAAAATGGGTTGATTATGTCCAATGTCACGATAAAATCAAGGATGAATACCAAGTACTGATTACAGATTTTGACAAAATTTGAAAATATTTATGAGCCGATTAAGAGTTATTTCAGTGTTTATGGCATCAAAGTTGGATTTGTTGTGATAGAGAATACGTGGAAATGGATATAGTACATATTCATAGCTGTTATTCTAAGTTTTTTGTAAAAAGTCGAGCCAAATAAGGAGATAGCCAGAAATCTAAGTGCATTCAACATACTTTTGTATATTTTATTTTGCTATTTAAATAGGGAAAATATTCAGTATGTGTATATGACTATGGACAAAAAATAAACAGGTAATGGCTGCAAAACTGAGGTTCATGAAAGGTAAGAAGGGCTGGAACCAGAAGTTGGTGGAATGTCTTCATTCAAATCAGGGAGGGCTACTTCTCTGAGTAATAGAAGATGTGATTGATCATATGAGTTTGGAGGCATGCAGGCTGGGTCCACATGCTTTGTCTGTCAACTGTGGTGTGAGGTAATAACTGCGCATGAGGCATGAAACATTCTTCTGAGAAATAGGAGAAGTTGCATATGAGGAAACTGTCAGAGAATTGTCTAGGTTTATGGAGTTAACATTTCAAAATGTGATTCATTCTAAAATTGAAATCAATCCTATCTTCACCATGTATTTCGCAATAATCATCTATTTGGGGTGTAATTCCAGAAAATGGATAGGTAAGTGTACTCCTCTGTGTTTCAGAGTACAAGAGAAGGATGGATCCACGGAAGAACTCAAGAGAGAATCTAGTCAGTGTTGAGAGGTCTGCTCTGCAATCTATGCCAGGTAATAAGATGAAAACATGAGGGGTGTCGTGTCTCTACCTCACATTCCCTCATTTGACTTCAACTTAAAGCTACAGGTGCAGTAAACTGTTCACGTGCATGCTGATAGCTCCCCTCCTCAAGTGCCACTGGTTCTTAGCTTATCTGCCTTAAGACTTTTTCTTGTCTTTTTTTTTTTTTTTGAGATGAAGTCTGGCACTGTCACCCAGGCTAGAGTACAATGGCATGATCTTGGCTCATTGCAAGTTCTACCTCCCAGGTTCAAGTGATCCTCCTGCCTCAGCCTCCCGAGTAGCTGGGATTACAGGTGCCTTTCACCACATCTAGCTATTTTTTTGGTATTTTTAGTAGAGACAGGGTTTCATTATGTTGGCCAGGCTGATCTGGAACTCCTGACCTCGTGATCTGCCCACTTTGGCCTCCCAAAGTGCTGAGATTACAGGCGTGAGCCACCAGACCCCGCCAAGGCTTTTTCTAACCCTTTAATATTTTTCTCAGCTTATATTCAGCAAACTTATCACCAGACAGTAACAAGAATCGAGCCCCCATACAAATCTCAACCATTAAAACTGTGGAGTCATTGAGTATATTCATCAACTTATACACCCATCTATGGAAGATTCTAAAGCGTGTCTTCCACAGAGGATCCTCAGGAAGCTTGTGCTGCATTTGTCTATTGTAGTACATGGATCATTATTGCACACTATATTTGCTTCTTCTCTTCTTTAATTCACTTTTTCCACATCCTGAGTTTTTCTTCCTGAAATCACCTCACAAATAAACCACATATACCCAAGCTCTTAGATCACAGGGTCTCCTTCAGTGGAACACAAACCAGGACAGAGGATGGTCATGGACACTGGATTAAAATAATTGTAGAGGTAAATAATTAATCCAGTTATTGGACTAAACTGTGTAACTTGGAAAGGTGGGGAGTGATGCTTGGATGATAATAGGTACAAATGAGATTTAAGAGGTGAAACTAAGTTTTTACCTCCAAGGAAGCCTTGGTGTATAAGTAAAATGAATAACTTGCCAAAGTGTGGCTAGAAAAAAATGATGATAAGTATTTATCAGATTGTCTATGTGGATACTGACACTGCTAAAAACATAATGAGGGGCTGGACATGGTGGCTTATGCCTGTAATCCTGGAACTTTGGGAGGCCAAGGTGGGCAGATCAGGAGGTCAGGAGTTCAAGACCAGCCTGACCAACATGGTAAAACTCCTTCTCTACTAAAAATACAAAAAATTTAGCCAGGTGTGGTGGTACAAGCCTGTAGCCCCAGCTACTCAGGAGGCTGAGGCAGGAGAATCACTTGAAAGCAGGAGGCAGAGGTTACCGTGAGCCAAGATCGTCCCACTGCACTCCAGTCTGTGTGACAGATGGAGACTCTGTCTCAAAATAATAATAATAATAATAATAATAATGGGATTGATGGTTATAATGCAGAGCTAAAATCGTAAGTAGAAGATTGAGCATAACAGGAAATTTTGTAGAGACATTAAGCAGATAGTACTCACTTCATAGAGACAGGACACATGAAGAGGAAGGAAAAAGAAATGGTAAACCACAAGGGAGACCAAAGAGGATATCCAAACAATGTATACTCTTCTAAGTTATTTCAGTGTGGGTTTAAAAAAAAATGCTTCCACTGTGAATGCTGCAAGAGAACATTGCTAGAAATGAAGACCTCGTATAGCTGGATTTGGGCTCTGCCAAGAACTTAGGGGGCAGCTGAACGTGAGATGAGAGATGAAGACTCTAACGCTACTTGGCTTGTCAGTAGGAATTCACAGCATCTCTGGGCAACACTATAGGAATTGCAAGCAGCAGAATGTTCATGGCAAGAGTATGACTCCAGGTTCCTTTTGCAAAAGGAGTTAAGAGGTCTGGAACAGTCATCTTGACTGTGCTATTAATGTGTTGTGACCCTGAGCTAAATTCTTACTCTTTATTTTTTTCTGCTTTAGATTCTTCAACTTATAAAATGCAGATGAGACCATGTTGTGTGAGTTAATTAGTGTTCCTAAAATATTGAACATTATTAACTGTAGTTAGAAGCACTAAATTACTCACACTGACAAAAAGTCAAGATCTGGGGTAGAGGCAACTCTGTGTGTGATAATACTGGCAAGTGCTCTTTAACCTTTTAATTTCACATGTGTCTTGACTTTACTAACGATATTTCCTGCTTTGATACCAATAAATTGAACAAATCTGACTAGTACATGAACATTGATATCAGCCAAGTGAATATTTTGTTAATATTCCCTATATAACCTGGTGTAATTAATCCTGTGATAATAGACAAAGTGATGTAGCAAATAGTGCTTGTGATCTCAGGTCGAAAGAAATAATTGTAGTGTTTCATAATTGTATATGTGTGACTGACCTTGTGCTAGTTTGAATAGCAGAACAGTTAACATGGATTCGAATTTCCAATAGATAAAGTATAGATAATCATCTCTTATTCAGGATAGTTGTAAGGCTTTGGTGAAATGGTATGATATTAAAATATTTTTTGAACTGCAAATGGATAAATAATTATCATTACTATTTGCTTGCTCTAATTCTTCCAGTCAAATTTAAGAAGCAGATTTCTGTGCTTGTCCTTCTTTCCTGCACCTGTGATTGAAAGAGGAGCTACTTTATCAATTCATTCAGTCATTCATCCATTTGTTTATTCAATGATCAAGTATTATATGCCAAGTATTCTATTCAACAATCAAGTATTATATGTACATATTTAAAATGTTAGAATTGAGCCTGGGGTAAAGAAAAATATAATAGGTTGTCCTTGTACCCAAGGGATTCACATGCATTAAAACAATTATAATGCCTGTTGCTGTCATATTAATGTTATGCATACCACATTGACATGTTACGAAGTTGTACAATCTCAGCAGCTTACAAATGTATGCATATATTATCTCACAGTTTCTTTTTCTTTCTTTCTCTTTCTTTTCCTTCATTCGGTCCGTCCTTCCTTCCTTCCTTCCTTTTCTTTCTTTTTTTTTTTGAGGTGGAGTCTCACTCTGTCACTTAGGCTGGAGTGCAGTGGTGTGATCTCAGCTCACTGCAACCTCCGCCTCCCAGGTTCAAGCAATTCTTCTGTCTCAGA
>CAUYLG010045489.1:0-12480 GCA_963573385.1 Cacajao melanocephalus | reverse complement strand
GGAGGTGGGGGTGAGGGGCTTCTAACATTCGGAGGGCCAGGAGACTTTTGACATTCTGATTGTTACTTAAGCGGTTAACAAAAGTCAAAATAAGCATTTGTTTACACATTGTCTGGGTAGGGTGGAAATTACAAGTCGCAGAGGCCAAGATGGCCTGGGTTTGGACTGGTTGCTTGTCACATTACAGGTTACAGAGAGCAGTTTAAACAGAAAGCCAAGGTATGGTTGAGGCATGCAGTTTTATGGGGCTTTTTATCATGTCACAATAATGATACCATTAGGCAGCCCCAGACCCAAGAGCTTTACACACATTATTTAATCTCTTAGCCACCTCACGGGGTACCTTTTGTTAGCCAGATTCTACAGGTGAGGAAAATGAATATCTGCAAGGTTAAAACACTAGCTGAGATCACAGAGACAGAAATCACACTCAGATCTGATGGTTCCATAGCGATGTGCCACCGGCCTTCTTTCCTGCCTGACTTCTTCGGAGCCAGGCTGTGGAATTGCAGCCACACTTACGTCTCCTTCCTACTCTCAGCTCCCCTGGTCTTTGCCCCCTGCCTGCCTGCCTGCCTGCATGCAGCCACCCCGTAGTCCCCATGGATGGTCTAGGCTGTGACTCTTCCTGGGATGCCCCTGCCCCTGCTCTTACCCAACTCTTGTGGGCTATTTGGTTTGACAGGACAATCTCTCTCCTACTACCCATCTCACCTCAATACATGGCTCTAACCCCAGGCCCCTCCTAACTTGCTCCCTTTGGCTTAACAGGCTGGGAGAGAACTCAGTGGAGCCTGGACACGTGAATATGGAGAACTATGCATTTCTCTGGCATTGGTATATTTGAATGATTTACCAGTTTGCAAGCCTATGAATAGCAGGGACTGTGTTAGACCAGTGCCTCTCAAACTTTAAGTGAGCATGCAAGCCTCTTGGAGACCTTGTTAAAACACAGATACTGATTGATTCTGGGGAGAGCCCTGGATTCTGCATCATGCCAGGTGATTCTAGTTCTGTTATTCCAAGGATCATACTTTGAGCAAGAAGGTTACACATTCATCATTTCATACCAAAATGGTGTCTTTTCTCAACTGTCACCCTAGGAGACCGTATGCATCTTAGAAGCAAGGCTGTTTCCTTTCTCATCTCTGCGTTCCCAGTGCCCAGCACACAGTAGGTGCTCAGTAAATGTTTCTTGCATGCATAAATAGATGAATCATTCTCTACCCCACCAGAGTTTCACACACACTAAGTGTCACAGTCATTAGAGCAGTAAGTCTAAAAATTTTGCTTTGTTTCACTAGAATTAGGGCAGAAGGCGGAGGGAAGAAAGGAAGAGAGAATAGGGCGAGGCTCTGTGTAAGGTGATCAAGCTAACACTAGAAACTCATGGCAGGGGCATCCTGCTTCCCCTGACAGTCAAATGGCTCTGCAAGCTTTTCCTGAGTGTCACAGCAAAGAATTATGAAAGTGGCAAGCAGTTCCTGGGCCTCCTACACAGACTGTTGCAGTGTGTTCCTCTTTTTCTCTGCTCCACTGTCCGTATTTTTTTTTTAATGAATACACACACACACACACACACACACACTCCACCCTTTGATGGAGGCCATGGAGATTATCTGTCATTGAGCAGACATTGGTAGAGCCAAGAGAAATTTGGGGTAGCTTTGAAAGGCGGGTGTCTTAGAGGTGGGCCATCTTTCTGTGATTCCTGATTTTCTAAAAGCAAAACACAATGCTATTTTTTGGTCCCCCTTTTCAGATGTTGCTGTCAATAAGCTGTTCCCTTTAGCCTCCAAAACTGAAAAAATGAGGAAAGAAATTGGAACAAGGAAGAAGCAACTCTTGCTCATTTATCAGATACTGATATCGTCCTCATTTCCTGGGAACTCAAATGAACACAGCCCTGGTTGTGAGTCAGAAGTTCACAAAACTTCATCCTGTGGGTTTGCCAAGTTGGCCAGGATTAGAGACTTTCATGAGGTTTATCAGGCATCTACCATGGGTTCAAATTCATTCGTCTACATAGTGTGTACTGCATTTACTCGTCACGTGGGAAAAAAATACTCTTATGCTCTTTTCACAGATGAGTGAACAGGTGCAGACAGGTTTGAAGAAGTCCCTGAAGGTCACAGTGAGTTGCAGCTCTGGAACTGAGTTCACACAGCCAGCAAATTAGGACATGAATTAGATCTTATTTTAAAATACTGTGCTTCCCATTACATTGTCCTGCTGGGGTTTTGTTTGTTTGTTTGTTTGGTTAGTTGCTTTGGGTTTGAGATAGGGTGTCACTCTGCTGCCCAGGCTGGAGTGCAGTGGTGCAGGCTGCTCACTGCAGCCTGGAATTTCTGGCCTCCATCAATCCTCCCGCCTCAGCCTCCTGAGTTGCTAGGAGTAGAGGCATGCACCACCACAACAGGCAATTTTAAAAATTTGGTGCAAAGGCAAGATTTGCTTAGGCTGGTCTGGAACTATGTTGCCCAGGGTGGTCTGGAACTCCTTGCCTCAAGCAATCCTCCTGTCTTGACCTCCCAAAATGCTAGGATTACAGGCATGAGCCACCACGTCCAGCCTTGTCCTGCCTTTTAATCTTTGGATTGAAGCCAGGAGTAGAGACTTTCACCCCAGAAACATTTTGGGGCCAGGGTAAAGCAATGAAGAAAAGAGAGTTTAAAGGAACTGTCTTAGTGTTTGCTTTTCATTCCTAATGATAATTTCAGCAACTATGATAAATATTCAATATGTAGAACCAATATTTACATTAGTAATTCTGAAATATCTATGATTAAAGGCTGGGCATGATGGCTGATGCCTGTAATCCCAGCACTTTAGGAGGCTGAGGCAGGCAGATCATTTGAGGTCAGGAGTTCGAGACCAGACTGGTCAATGTGGTGAAACCCCCTCTCTACTAAAAATACAAAAATTAGCTGGGCATGGTGGTGTACACCTGTAATCCCAGCTACTTGGGAGGCTGAGGCAGGAAAATTGCTTGAACCTGGGAGACAGAGGTTGCAGTGAGCCACGATTGTGCCACTGCACTCCAGCCTGGATGACAGAGCGAGACTCTCAAAAAACAAACAAACAAAGAAGGTCAAATAACTAGTCCCTAATATAATCTAGTAAGGCTAGTCTTAAACTAAAACCAGTGATTAAATGTCAGAAACTTAAATATTTATCTGTTCACCTTAACAACTAAATTCTACAATCTTATTGTATTTTAGTGAATACCCTTATTTATTTATTTCAATAGAATTTCAAGGTGTTTAACAATTGGACCATAACTGAGAGGCTGGAAATGGATGAACTACTGAGGTATTTCTTCTTTGTTGCCTGGTTGAGATAGGAAGCTTATTAAGTAGGGATCTTGCCACAATCTCTTGTCTGTAAGTTCTGGCATGAGATATCTTCTATAAGCAGTGTTTACACATCTGTGGTACAGTGATAACTGGCATGCACTGTGATGAGATTTACAGCCACTTGAGGTACTACAAGTGTCCCCTGAATCATCAAAGGCAGATTTAATTATGTTGCAGTAGTTTTATTTTCCAAGGTGTTTTATGAAATTCAGGCTTGAAAATGGATAGTTCATGTATAGATCGTACATTTCACTCAACATGTGGCTATCCAGCAGGCTTCCTTCTGTGATCATGCCTAATATCTGCTCTTTGAGCCCAGTAGCATTCAAAAAGCCTTCCACCAAATTCCAGGGAAAACTGATTATTCTCTGAACCAGAGATCATTTGTAAGTTGAGATTTTATCTGTGGCATTACTGACCCATCGGATGTCAATCAATTTTGTACACGGAGAGAAATACTGCACTGGCATTTGTGTCATCAGAAAAGGCATTGAAACTGCAGATTTTCCGGGCGCACCGTACACGGATGCCATACGCTTTCCACAGAGAATGACAATCAGACTCCAGATAATGAGAAATAGAGGAATCACCCTGAGGAATATAGTAGAGGAGCCGAAATGACCATGACTGAATTCCATGTAAACAGGGTGGTGGAAGAATGGGTCACAGGTGAAGCCTGCCCCTGCCCCTGCATCACCCATCTATTTTTTTATGTTTATGCCAACCAGACTTGCCCTTTTCTTCCTCTTTTGCTACAGGAGATTTCTTTCTCTTTTCTCCCTCTGTATCCTCAACCCCCCATGTAACCACAGTCTTTACCTTCTCTTCAGCCCCTTCCCAAGCCACTCCTGCCTGCCTACCCTGTGCCAGGTGGTTGGCAGCTGAATAGTGGATGGCAAGAGGAATGGTGAGCACAGGGGCACCCTGCACTGCCTCCTTCCACTGCTCCCTTTCTGGGCTCTGAGCCCCTCCACCATAATAAGGCAATGAGACACATATAAACACTCACCTGGTGCCTGGCTCATCAGCGGGACTCAATGAAGTTGCTGAGTGAATGAATGAACGTGCCCAGCGAATGGTGGTTTTCTTTTCCCTGCCTTCTCCTTTGCTTTCTTTCTCTAGTAACTTTTGGCAGTTGGTCAACTGGGACAAAGAAGGGCAGGAAAATTCTCTCCCAGCTGATATGTAACACCAGTGCCACTCTCCTCAGTCTCCTGAGGTTTCCCCATCTCATCCCCTTTCTCCTGATATGCCCAGGTGAGGGTGAGGACAGGGGAGAGGTGAAGGGAGAATCATATGAAAGCCCCATCTGGGTCTGCATTCTCTTACCTGGCCATCCATTTCCTTGTAACACCCCAGCGCCCCACCCCAGCGCCCCACCTCCATTCTCATCGTCCTCTCCTCTCCACCTGCCATCCTCACCCACTCCGTGAGCATCAACACCCAAACCTGCCTTTTTCTTCTCTGGAACACTGCAGCTCTATGTTCCCCTCCCCACCCCAGGAACAGCCCCCAAGCAGCCACCACTACAGATGTAGTGGGAGGTGGAGACTGCTTTAAAAGCCTGGTGAAATAGAAGGCAGGAAGCATTTTAGAGGCTCCATCAGGGGTCAGGTTTTAAAAGCTCTCAAAATCAGGTCTGACAATCCTAGCAGAAAGATAATGACATAGATTTCTAAGAAACCAAGCTGGGAGACAGCCGAGCGGAAGCCGTGTTTTCCTGTCTCAGGGTAGATATTCTTTCGCCTGCTCTTGACACATGCCCCGGTCACTGTCTTGTGTGCTGGCCCCTCCGAGGGGCGGTGGGAAGTGGGCACAGGGGAGGGATGCCGAGATGACTATGGCCACAGCTCCCTGCAGCGGCTGTTTTCTCTCCAATGCTGTGATTTTCATGTCAGGCACTGGAAGGACAACCAGCCAGAAAGAATTGCTTGGAGCTGCCTGATGACTAGATGTAAAAAACAAACATGCTGTGGTGTGGCACAAGGCAGCCCGCAGGCTCCGCTCAGCCAGCCTTTCACTCCATGCAGATGCTCGCAGCTGTGTCAATGGGGAACCAGCTCCGCGATTAGAGACACTGTGGCAGACACATCCTTCAGCCCACTGGGGGCCATTCACCTGCCTACATCCACATGGCATCTGAGCTTGGGTTTACTTAGAAAATTAGATGACTTCTTGAAGGAAGCTAATCTGCACTTGGACCTTTTTATCAATAATGCAGATAGGGACGCAGCTAGGCTGCTTGGAAGAGCAGACGGGCAGGGAGAGAAAGCTAACATGCTGGATGACAGAGTCAGGATTCAGAAAGATCTTCCTAAATGAGAACAATGAATGAAAACCAAAAAGGCTAAATTTAACAAGGATGTGGTGAAAAGTTCAACATCAGTTGTTTTGGCTTTTTAATTACACAAGCTCAGCATAGGGGAGATGTGAATTAGTAATGGTTCATAAGAATACGAGTTGATTCTGTAATCTATGCAGGGAGCTGGGTTTATCTTGGGATTAGTAAGGGAAGTAGAGAGAAGGAAAGGAAAATTCCAGACCCACCAGTTAGACAGGATGACTCCACTGGAGAAGATCCAGCTAATTCTACGTATTAAGTCGAATTCATTCTCAATTCAGAGGGACTTAGAGCTCTTACAGCTTCAAATGAACCCTTTTAGCCCAAACGATAGACGATACTGATGATCACAGGTAAAGTCCGAGAGCCAAGCATTGATGCCAGGACACCCCAAGGACCATGGCCACCTGTGGGCTGCACACTGATCCTTCCACCAATCAGCCATGACCAGAGAAAGATTTATTTATATGGTGACCTCTGTAAGGAAACATTTCAAGGAACTTCCCTCCGAGGTCTGTGGCTGTGCCAAGTACCTGTCCAGTACATCCCCTTCCTAATTTAGATGAAAGGGTGTGTTACATTTCCAATGATCTCTGCTTTTTCATAGGTATGTGGAACTGACCAACTACTGTGATTATAAAGACTACAGGGAAACCATACTGAGCAAACCAATGCTGTTCTTTATTAATGTACAGACCAAAAAAGACACCTCAAAAGGTAAGCATCTATAGTAGCCTGTTCTCACACGGCTATGAAGAAATACCTAAAACTGGATAATTTATAAAGAAAAGAGGTTTAATTGGCTCACGGTTCTGCAGGCTATACAGGCTTCTGCTTCTGGAGAGGCCTCAGGAAACTGACAATCATGGTGGAAGGTGAAGGGGGAGCAGGCCTGTCTTACATGGAGCAGGAGGAAGAAGGCGGAAGGGGAGGTGCTACACACTTTTAAACAACCAGATCTATTAAGAACTCACCCACTATCATGAGAACGGCAAGGAGAAAATCCACTCCCATGATCCAGTCGCCTCTGACCAGGCCCCTCCTCCAACATCGGGAATTACAATTTGACATGAGATTTGGGCAGGGACACAAATCCAAACCATATCCGTATCTAAATAATTTTGGCTTAGTCCTTGCTGGGACCAAACTGGGCTGGACTGTGTACTGAAGCATGCTGGTGAGCAGGGCAGAAATTAGCTTGTGATAAGGTGGACAGCAAGAAGCCTGGTGTATAAGGCCACCTGAAGCACAGCACAAGCCTGCAGAACAAACTACTCAGTGATTCCAGGGCAGAAGCCACCTGTCTCAGAGCTTCTTTCCTACTTCCTGTCTAGGCAGGAAGTGATCTGACATTCTGAGACTTGGGAGGTTGCAGAAATGACTGGAGTGATAAGGATGATATATAACATGCTCTACTACATATCAAACACTTACTATGTCTAAGAAGTGCTCTAACGTAATGGATCAGCACAACAACTTTGTAGGGTTATCACTGAGGACGTTACTAACATGAACATCATTGCTATCAATAATTATTCTGGGATGAAGGTATAAACCGACCTGGGCAAACTAGGATGCGTAATTATCCCAGCTAGGAGGTGCTTACACTATCCCCATTTTATAGATGAGGAAACTAAGAAAATAAATAGCAGTTGTGGATGCTTTTCTGTTTTGTGCTATGATGTTGGAATGTCATGTTTAGACACATCTCTTTATTGTTTCTTCCAAGAAATCAGATTAGCTGGTAACAACTATATTAAACCAAATTTCAGTATGAAAATGTCTCCATTTTGCCTTCTTCCTCTTGCTCAGAATGATATGTCAGGGAAATCATGGGCTCAATGCTCTGTAATATAGTAGAATTTCTTAAACTTGCTTCTAACTAACATTCTTAAAATGAGTCTAAGGGAATAAGAAATGATCTATGAATTTCAAATAGACTTCCCAAAACATTCATTCTCATTCAGATTTGTGCAGCTCTCTTTGCTCATTTTACAATAAAAAGTCACGATGCTCTTTCTGCTGGAGAGGTCAGGAACAGAATGCCCAGTAACAAGAAATACTCATTAGAACATCTGAAGCCCACGTGTTCTTTGGCTTGATTATAACCAGAAAGCCAGCAGTTCTTTAGGAATGTAATTCACAGCTGTATCAAGTACACCTCCTGCATCAATCACTAGCAGGAATCTAAAAAAAGAGTAAGAGACCTCTTCATTTTAACAGTTTAATGAAAGTATAGGTAGCAGTACAAGGAGGAATTCGTAGGTAGCCTACAGAATGTATGAAGTCCTCGAACAACTATTATGGAAGGAGGCATGTGTCTGAGGCATGCTATAATGTAATAAATCGGCATAACAGAAATCCAGATACCCAGTACTGATTAATTGTGATAAAAGCCATAATGACACAGAAGCTTAAGATGGTCAATTTTAAATTGCAAAATTGTGATTAAGGCTATCTGTCCAGTCTCGCTGCTATTCTAAACTGCTCTTTGGTACAAATCAGAAAAAGCCACTATTTCCTCAAGGCAATTACCAATGCTTCCCAGGATTTTGTCATACTATACAAACAGACAATGTCGGTAAATGTGAATGAGTGCTAGAGTTGTGCAGTGTGCAACCTGCCCCATCAACACAACTGTGGAGTGTGGTGGCCATGAGTATATAATGAGCCTGAAGGCGTTGGTTTGGTTTACGTGAGATTTAATTCAAGATATCAAAGAGTTTGCTTGCTCTATTTGTTTATTTATTGTCTTAAAGAGGATATAAGGCAGCTTATATCTCAAGTGCCCAAAAAGTAATTTGGGAGAAAGAGAAACATGGGCAGGAAAAACAAGATGAATAAGGTTAGTTTAAAATGCCTTCCTCAAGGACGTAAACACTTGCTGTTGGTGGACCGAAGGTTTGTCTTTGAGATAAAGCCAGTGTAAAACACTGAGTTCTAAAAATCACACAGTGGCTGGTCTCTGGCTGTTAAATGGAGGAGAACACAGGTGTCTATGTGTCTCCCTAGACCAAGCACTGAGTAATTAAAACCATGGAACTTGATGCTGGAGGCTGGAAATGTTAAGAGATCGCTGGTTAATAATACTTTATATTTCCTCATGAGTAAACAACCTTCTTCTGGCTTCAATCATGCAGAAATGAACATGAGGGGTTACCAAACCAAACTAAACAACTACAAAAAAAAATCTGTCTGCCAGGACAGACACGTGCTACTATTTAAACAATGAGAGGGACATGTTTTCCCACTTGGGATTGTGTTAGGGGTAGCAGCAGGGAGAAGAATCAACCTCCAGCTGCCTTGGTCCTTAGAACCCTAGACTAGTCATTTGTCAGAAGCATGTCTGGTCCGTAGAGAGGCTGGGGAGAGCTGGTCACGTGGTGGAGGTGGGGCTGGAGGTGGAAAGCATGGAGCAGCCCCATTTCCTGAACTTTGCAGATTTTCTTTTGCAAAGAAGAAAGTTTCTGTAAGAGCCAACTTGTGATTTGAATACCCAACAAGTCATGGTGACTGATGCCTATAATCCCAGCACTTTGGGAGGCTGTGGATGCAGATTGCTTGAGCTCCGGAGTTCGAGACCAGCCTAGGCAACATGATGAAACCCTGTCTCTGCAAAATATACAAAAATTAGCCAGGTGTGGTGGCAAATGCCTGTGGTCCCAGCAACTCAGAAGGCTGAGGCAGGAGGATCACTTGAGTCCAAGAGGTTGAGGCTCCAGTGAGCCGTGATTGTGCCACTGTATTCCAGCCTGGGTGACAGAGACTCTGTTAAAAAAAAAAAAAAGAAGAAAAAAAAATCCAGCACAGCAGTAACATGAAAACTGGCTATCTCCATCTTTCACTTTCCTTCCCCAAACTGGATACACGCTGTGGAGGCACAATTCTCATCTGTGATAATTACAGAGTAGAACTTTTGATTTCTGAGACTCCAGTGACAATCCACAGCCTTGCAGGAGCTGATTATCTAGCTTGCCTTTACAGCAGCCCAGAATCTCCTTCAAATCTGCAAATTCTCAGAAACACTTCTAGAAATCTAGTGAGGCTTTGTAGTAAGGATGTGAGGGAGCAGAGAGGAAAGTTATATATGAATAAAATCTCCAAAGGAGGTGGGAATCACTACTGTAGCAAATTCTAAGAAGCATACTATGTCACATGGACACGCTTGTTTCTGAATTCTGCTTGTTAATTTCTAGAAAGGACATATGCGTTTCTTGTGAACACGAGGCACCCCAAGATAAGAAGACAGATAGAGCAAGGGATGGACATGGTCATCTCCTCAGTGATTGGAGAAAGTTACCGGCTTCAGGTAAGCCTAGCCTGTCTGAATCCAGGGCTGGCAACCATATGGAAGGAGCTTGTGCATTTCATGCAAGAATTGAGACCCTACAGCCCTGGCTTAGGCCAAGAGAATGGCCCTTAGAAAACAGAGTGCATCCAGACACTTTGTTCTCTAAGGTGCCATTATTGCTACCAATAAAATGAGTTTAGTTCTTAGCAACCTATTAGAAATGGGGTAACAGGCTGGGCATGGTGGCTCACATCTGTAATCCCAGCACTTTGGGAGGCCAAGGAGGGTGGATCACGAGGTCAGGAGTTCAAGATCCAAGATGGTGAAACCCCATCTCTACTAAAAATACAAAAATTAGTTGGGCGTGGTGGCACGCGCCTGTAATCCCAGCTGCTCGGGAGGCTGAGGCAGAGAATTGCTTGAACCTGGGAGGCAGAGGTTGCAGTGAGCCAAGATTTGGCCACTACACTCCAGCCTGGGCGACAGAACAAGACTTAGTCTGAAAAGAGAAAAAAAGAAAGAAAGACAAAGAAAGAAATGGGGTAAGCATAAATGTAGTTTTGGCCAGCCAGTTCCGAATATTTAGATGGAATACGATGCAAATGCAAAGTTTTGTTAGAAAAAATAAAGACAGCAGTTTAAAAATATCTGTGAGTGTGAAAGGGAAATAAGAGGTGTGATGTTTCAGATATTTGGGCAGTTGTTAGTTCTAGAATGTCAACAGGAGAGTTATGTGCAGTAAGTCAATGCAATGTTCCTCTCTCTTTCAGTTTGATTTTCAAGAGGCAGTGAAGAATTTCTTTCCCCCAGGAAATGAAGTGATCAATGGGGAAAATTTAAGCTTTGCATATGAATTCAAAGCTGATGCATTATTTGACTTCTTCTATTGGTTTGGGCTCAGTAATTCCATTGTAAAAGTAAATGGAAAAGTTCTGAATTTGTCAAGTACAAGTCCAGAAAAGAAGGAGACAATTAAGTTATTTCTGGAAAAAATGAGTGAGCCTTTAATCCGAAGGAGCAGTTTCTCTGACCGAAAATTCAGTGTAACTTCCAGAGGTATGTTAAAAATTCCCAAGGACATGTGGAAGGTAGTTAAATATAAGGGTAGAATAAAATAATGGAAGAGAGTCCATTGATCGAAAAGGCAAGACCTATTAACAAGAGGGAAATATGTCACAAAATTCAGCAAGTAAGAAGTGGGACATGTTTGTTACCTAAAACAAATGTAGTGACTTTTCCTTTTGGGCCCCTTTTTCTGACATCAGGATTACATTGTGCAGTATACCCCAAAATAACTTTAAAGGTTATTATTAATTTAAATGAATATTAATGATCATTTAAGTATTATTGGCAATCATTCAAATATTAGGAAAGAATGCTGCCTTTCAAATGTTCATATTCTATACAATAGAATGTGAACAAAAATGATCAGTTGGAAGGAGTCTATATGGTCAAGATAGCAATCTTTAACAGTATTTGGAAGGCTTCTCCAGATTTGGACAGAGCACAAAAGAATAACTCTTGAGAAGGTTTTATTTAACACCCTCTTGATGACATATGGCAAGTTCTTGGTATTGACACCCATGTGGCTGCAGGTGGCATGAATCACGGCTTGTCTGGATGTGTCTTCTGCAGAGCCCATTCTCTCTGTCTTTTGCTAGTCTGGACTGGAGAGCAACTTCCTTGAGTCACGACTCATGCTGCTGATTGCAGAAAACCAGCAGTCTCTATGAAGTTGTGGTGTTCTCAGAGTTCAGATGCAACATACAGAGTCTTCATTAATTGTATTTACTGCCAGTGTTTTTTGTTTTGTTGTTTTCTGAGATGGCGTCTCGCTTTGTCACCCAGGCTGGAGTGCAATGGCACTATCTCGGCTCATTGCAACTTCCTCCTCCTTGGTAGAAGCGATTCTTATGTCTCAGCCTCCCAAGTAGTTGGGACTACAGGTGCATCCACCACACCCAGCTAATTTTTGTATTTTTATTTTATTATATATATATATATAAAATATATTATATATATTATATATATATAATATATTATATATATAAAATATATAATATATATAATATATTATATATATTATATATATAATATATTATATATATAATATATTATATATATTATATATATAATATATATATATTTTTAATTGTACTTTAGGTTTTGGGGTACATGTGCAGATCATGCAGGATTGTTGCATAGGTACATACATGGCAAGGTGGTTTGCTGCCTCCATCCCCCTGTCACCTACATCTGGCATTTCTCCCCATGTTATCCCTGCATGACCTCCCCACAGCACCCCATCTCCACCGCTGTCCCTCCCTTGGCCTCCACAACAGACCCCAGTGTGTGATGCTCCCCTCCCTGTGTCCATGTGTTCTCATTGTTCAACACCTGCCTATGAGTGAGAACATGCGGTGTTTGATTTACTGTTCTTGTGTCAGTTTGCTGAGAATGATGGTTTCCAGATTCATCCATGTCCCTACAAA
>CAUYLG010045488.1:0-15452 GCA_963573385.1 Cacajao melanocephalus | reverse complement strand
GACACAAGAACAGAAAACCAAACACCACATGTTTTCACTCATAGGTGGGTGATGAACAATGAGAACACTTGGGCACAGGGAAGGGAACAACACTCACAGGGCTAGGTGTAGGAGGAGAGGGGAGGGGAGAGGAGGGACAGTGTGGGGGGAGGATGGGGAGGGATAACACTGGCAGAAATGCCTGACATAGGCAACAGGGGTGGGGAGAGGGGGATGGAGAGAGCAAACTACCATGGTGTGTATGTACCTATGCAACAATCCTGCAGGATGCAGGATGTGCACATGTACCCTAGAGCCCAAATGCAATAATAAAAAAAAGACGAATATAGTAAATAAAAAAATGTAAATATGACTGAAATAGTCAAGGAATTAAATATAAGAATGTAACCAAAAAGTTAATGTTCTTATCACTTTTAGAGAAGTTCAGAAAACAACTTGGACAAGCAGATCAGAACTCCATTTTCTTATGAAAGTGGGAAACAACTAACATTTCTATAAATCAGGTAAAATGATTATAAACAAAGATTACATGAGGATAAATTTGGGGGAGAGTGTAGAGAGAGTATGAAAGAAACAGGACACCATGGCCAGAGATTTCAGAGTGTACTTATCAAAGATGAGAGGCTGCCTGAGGAATACAACATAAATTATTGTTTATAATCCTGAGAAATATGTAAGTTGATAACTCTCACTTCCCTGGAAAAGTATAGTTCTGAGAATCATCAAAGTCAGCAGTAAAGGAGAAATTACACTGAAAAGCCACATGTTTAGAAAGCAATCAGTCTCCAAATAAGTCTTACATTGGATTCTATAAAGAAGAAAGTAGACATCCTTGATACAACCCTCCAAGAAGTCCCACAGATTAGGAGCATCTGTGTGTGTGTGTGTGTGTGTGTGTGTATATATATGTATGTATGTATATATATATATGTGTGTATATATATGTATATATATGTATATATATATGTATATATATGTATATATATAATATGTAAAGAGGATGGATAACTTATTCAAATAAAAATGAAATCACAAAAATGAAAAGTCAAAGATAAAGTGCATAGAGTGAGAGGACATATTTGCAACATGGTCTCAAACAAATTTCAAATATAATGTTGACCAAAAAAAATTGGCCAATATATTAAATAACAAGGAATAGCTGAAAATAGAGTTAGTTAACTGGAAGAAAAATTTTAAGAAATCACCAAGAGTTCTATAGAGAAACAAGAAAATGGTCATAATAGAAGAGAGTTAGAATATTAGAAGTGTAGAATTAAAAGGTCTAGAATATGTCTGATTAGAATTCTAGAGAATGTCACCAAGATAGCCAACTAGAAGTTACTAACCCTTATCACCATCAACACACACACACACATACACACACGAACACACACACACACACAGAGACACACCAAAAAATGAATAAACTATATTCCAACCAAAATAACTGAAGGAGAGCACCAGAAAACAGCAAAGGAGTAGCAGAAATCTTGTGGAGCACTGAAACCCAGGATGGATGCATGAAGGAGAGAAAGTATATTTATTCCACCACCCCTGCCCCCAATTAGGACCTGCTCTGGTTCAGCAGGTCCTTCTTCCTGCAGGGAATAGGTAAGTGAGAGGACCCAGCAGCTCCCATCATCACCATGGACACCTGCAGTCTTACTACTGGAGACACTCAGAGTCTTCACAGGCTCTGAGCTCTGCTGACAGAGCTACCTAGAGTCCACATGTCTGTCCTATCTCAGAGGAGGTGCTGACACTCTGCCCTGGCCTCCATGACCTGAGCTGCTACTGTGCTGCCTCTTCTTGGAAGTGAATCACTGCTAGAGTGCATTCTGCTTCAGGAGTGAGAAGCATCACTGCACCCCTCCATCTCTGAGGCTTAACCACCACTATAACACACATACCTGGTAGCCATACCTGAGTCAAACTGCTGCCATCTACTCTCTACCTTCTGAGGCCAGGCTGCCATGGAACTGCTCCATGCCCCCATCTTAGTCGCTGGTGCACCCTGGCGCTCCAAACTCAAGCTGATACTGCATACCACTCTCTGGGGACACATAGCTTTGATTGAGCTATGTCACCCAAACATCCAGGTAAAATAGCTGCAGTGCCCCCACCTCCCTGGAACTAACTAGTCCCTTGGAGTCCAAGCTTCTGAGAAACCCTGACTTCCCAGGGAGTCATTTCTACATTGCTTCAAGAAACCTGAGGACCAAGCTACAGACAGGCCTAGTCATTTCTCAGGCCTTGCTGCTGCTACATTCACCCTTACAGAGCCTGGGATATCGCCATGCCCTCCTATCCCAGGGTCTAGAGTTACCACTCTGCGGCACTCCATCCCCCAGGGTTGGAGTTGCTGCTGTGTCCGAGTGGCTCTGGAACCCAAATTTCAACTGTAACTTGTTCCCCAAAGCTTAAGCCTCCAAAGCACCCCTTTTTCCCTGGAGCCATGCTGGTGTACACTGACCCCAGAATTAGTAACTATTCCATCCCTGCCCTATGGGTTTGAGTTACTGAGGTATGCCTCAGAGTCACAGCCTCATCGTTGTGGGTAATCTGCATCCAGCCATGTCTTGGTGAGTGAACCTGTGCCACAGTAGCTTTGCAAGACCCTGAGCCTAGGACCCCAGGTCATAGCCACTATAATACTTGTGCCTAAAAAATACAAGCTGTCAACCCTGATGGCAACCATGTGGTGTTAACTCTACAGGCTCACAGACTGCAAGAGCTATAGGGGCATGGCTTTCCCCACCTAGTTTCAAAGGATGTCACAAATAGCTCTGGGAGTGGAGCCATTTCAAAGAGCCTCTATCAGGGCAATGCTGAGTGGGAATATGGGGTCAGAGCCAACACAGAGAATCCCAGCTAGGGATATGCCTAGTGAAGCCATGGGAGTGAGGTTAACTTTGAGATCTCAGAACTACAGGACCACTAGCACACAACTCCAACCTAACAGAGCTGAAGCACAGACTGAGTCCAGCAAAGATATGGGTGTAGGGCTGTCTGAGGGTCCCCAATCAGTGTCCCCAGGATTCAGGACATGGAGTCAAAGGAAATTATTCTCCAGATTTAAAGCTTAATGCTGTTCTCTTGGCTGGGTTTTGAACTCACTTGAAACCAGTTAGGCCTTTTTCTTGCCTAGTTCTTTCTTTTGAACTGAGAGAGTCTATTCTGTACCTGTCCCGCCATTATGTTTTGAAAACAAATCACTTGTTTTGATTTCACAGTCTCACAGCTGGAAACATTTGCCTACAGATAAATCATACCTTGAGTCTCATCCATATCGGCTTCTGATGTGACTCTAGACTTAGAATGTTAGAGTTGATGCTGGAATGGGTAAAAATTTTGAGGCTATTGAGATAAATTATTGTATTTTGTATGTGAGAAGAACTTGAGTTTGGGAGGGTTGTGGATGAAATGCTATGGTTTCAATGTCCCCTCTAAAACTCATGTGAAAACTTAATTGCCATTGTAACAGTATTAAGAAGTGGGACCTTCAAGAGGTAATTACATCAGGAGACCTCTACCCACGTGAATGGATGAATGTCCTCATCACTGGACATGGTTAGTTATCACAGGAGTGGACTCCTGATAAAATGATAAATTTGGTCACATCTCTCTCTCTCTGCTTTGTGCGCTGACTTCCACCTTCCTTCATGGGATTACCCTCACCAGAGGTTCACACCATGCATTGCCTTAGACTTCCCAGCCTCTAGGACTATAAGCCAAATAAAACTTTAAAATCAGTTGCCCAGTCTTCAATGGTCTTTTGCAGTAGCAGAAAAAAATATATCAAAAATTTAGGGACTGCTTGTAGGGTTCTGAAATAATTTCCACATACAATTCCTGCACCACCTTACTTTTTTGAAAGAGAACTTTTGAGGAATGCTGGATATCTTCTATTTAGATCTTCTAATGTTTGAAATAAAAATTACCTCTTCTCCCTTCTGGAACAGCTGGTAAATTGTCAATTTATGGGCTTTAGTATAATGATTTTAAGCCCAGAGGGAGACAGTTCTCCCAAGTTTAACAAAATTTGAGAGTATGAGTTAAATTTAAGACCAAAAATAAGGCCCGCTATTTTATTTTATCCCTTTGCTCCATATCTAAATTTTGTGTTCTGCTCAGGGGTTGCTAAAGTGTGCATATAGGTCTGAATAGATCTACTCAATAGCATGTAAATGTAACCTACCTCATAAACTCCATTATCATCGGAACAGAGACTGCAAGAGGAAGAGGAGGGCCTCTTGCCCCACCTCTGCATAGTCTTCAATCTACCTTATTCCATGATAGCAAAAAAAGAGGACAATCCTGACTCTTCTGACCAATCTTTGAGACAACTGCAAAAAAGAGGAAGAGTCAACCTCTGACAACATGGTATCATGAATAACATGCTGTCACCAATTATCTAGACCTCTCTCCTCTGCTTTTCCGCTTATCCCAAGACCGGAACAGGTTGAAGCAGGGGCGTGCTAGAAATGAAGCCCTCTCCAGCATTTTGTTGAGTGGCAGGAAGTGTTAGAGGAAGTTTATGTTTTATACTTCAAGCCAAAAATAAGTAAGTGATAGTAGAAACACCGATAAAAGTATTTAATATGTAGTTAGTATTTATTAAGTAACACGCACCGGTTTAAATGGTTTATATGTTTTATTTCATCATTAAATTCCCCTTAGAGATATACTCTATTAGTCACAGGACAGAATTACAGAAACACAAGATTAAGTAACTTGAGTAAAGAGTGGCAGAGCCAAAATTTAAATCCAGGTGACGGAATTCCAGAACTCCTTTGCTTAAGAGGATCCACTACACTAGTCTGGTGAATAGAAGATCTCTTTTGTTTGCACAAAAATTTGTACAGTGAATTTTCTTAGCAGTATTATCTATAATAGCCAAAAGGTGGAAACCACCCAATTTGGAATAAGTTAGATACAAGACTATGTAGAAGTGGTCCAAGAGGCCCTCCTTTTCCTCTTTCAGTCTCTGTTCCAATGATAATGGAATTTGTGAGGTGGGTACATTTACATGCTATGGAGTAGGTATATTTAGACCTATATGTACACCTTAGCATTCCCTGGGCAGAACATAAAATTTAGATTTGGAGCAAATGGCTAAAATAAAATAGGAGGTCTTATTTTTGGTCTCACATTTAATCCACATCCTCAAATTTTGTTACACTTGGGGGAATTGTCCCTCTCTGGGCTTAACTTAAAATCATTATAATAAAGCCCATAAATTGACAATTTACCTACTTGTTCCAGAAGAGAGAAGAGGTAATTTTTATTTCAAAGCTTAGAAGACCTAAATAGAAGATATCCAATCTTCCTCAAAATTTTTCTTTCAAAAAAGTAAGGTGGTACAAGGAATAGTATGTGGAGATTATTTCAGAGCCCTACAAGTAGTCCCTAATCAAGAGTGGCAAGAGTTAAATGTAACAGGAACCCTAAGAGGCTTATGGGACTGCAAATGTCCTTTTTTGGTGGAAGGCCCAGAAATTAACTTCATTGTCCATATTAAAGATCTGGAAGCTTAAAGTTGGGCATTGTGGCTCACTTTGAGAGGCCAAGGTGGGAGGATCTCTGGATCCCAGGAGTTCGAGATCAGACTGGGGAACATGGCGAAAACCCATCTCTACACAAAATACAAAAAGAGCTGGGTGTGATGATGGGCGCCTGTAATCCCAGCTACTCAGGAGGCTGAGGTGGAGGCTGCAGTAAGCCATGATGGCACCTGTATACTCCAGCCTGGGCAACACAGTGAGACTCTGTTTCAAAATATCTGGTAGTTTGTCATTGATGCCTTCTATTGTCTACCCTCTATGCTCAATCAATCTCATTCCAATCCTACAGAACCATTTTTCAATGTATTTCTGTGTATTTCTCTCTGTGTATTTCTCCCATCTTCTCAAGGGAAGCCATTATCCTATTTTTGTCAGAAGTATTCGTTATAGCTTCTGAATGTTCCCTGTGTCCATTTGTGGCTTTGGGTAGTCCATCCACGACTGACTTTGTAACCAGAATGATCAAATACAAAAACAATTGTGTCACCCTGCCCTTTAAAAGCATTCCTTTGCATTTCATCACCCTTAGCGTAAAGTTAAAATTTTTAATGTTGATAAAAACTCTGCTACTTTAGCACAAATCTATTGTCACAGACTTAACTCGAATGTCTCTCCTTTTCATTTTTAAAGTCCCAAGTATATCTGACTTATTTAAATTGTTCCAAAGAGGTAATTTTATTTCTATATTGAGACATTTGCATATATTGAACCCATTTGCAGGAATGTTCCACCCCTCCCCGTGGCCACCTTGTAAGAACAAAAACAAACCCACCACATCATCTGATCTTCTCACACACTAACATCATTGCATGATCTCTGTCTTCTCTCAGACACTATTCTCCCCCTTCCCCACGATGACCCACATGTGGATTAATCAACCTATGATGGTAACTAAGGGTTTAAGCAATCTATGTTATTTCCCTTTTACATCACAGAAGTCAAAGTTATTTGGAAAGTGACTAAAGATGATTCTTCTTAGTCCATCTAAATGTGTACTTTATTCTTCTTTAATGTAAAAGAACCTCTGTCTCAATCTCTTAGACACACCTTCAGACTGAGAATTTAGGAAATGTTGGGTCTGTCTTATCAAATACACTGGTGGTTCTCCCTCTGTGTTTAGTGTTTCTCTGTTAAGACTGTAAGCTTCCCAAGGGCAGAGCCATTATATCAAAATAAAACTTATAACCGACTCCTAAGCTTTTCCATGATTCTTTGGTGACACAGGTCAGGTTCTGGTCATTCAAGGCTGGTGCTTTGTCATTCTAAGAAACTCTGGCCATAAACTCATATAACTGCTTCCTATTTTTACACTACAGAAATTCAAATCCATGTGTTAGTTATTCATGATAGATAAAGTCCCCAAGGACAAAAACATGTGTTAACCATCCAGGGCTCGACATCCCTATATTCAAAAAAAATTTTTTAACTGAGAATATTGGATACCTATGAGGGACATTTCTTCTGGGCATGAGAAGAATCTAAACCTTGGTTTTGTCACATCACCTATATGTATCAGGCTCTTGACAACTACAATGTCTTCCCCCCACCCCCACCGGATAAAGAGGTGGGGGGACCTAGACCACCCTTTCCTCTTCTATTGGCTCCAATCTCTTGTGGATTAGCAGCACCACCAGTCTCTTATTTTCTCATTTTTATGTCACCATCCCCCCTCATGGGTCACAATTGCAAAAAGAGATCATGAGGAGAGTGGAACAAATGGCCATCTTTTTTTTATTTTGGCAAAGTTATGAAATAGACTAGAAACTCAAAATGAGGCCTGAACCTGGATGGTTCTGGGGAGGATGATGGGGTTGCAGAAATGCTGGCACAGAGAGGGAAAAGGCCTGGACTAGGAAACAAGAAATCTGAGTTTTTTCCTTCCAGCACTTTTATTAACTTGAGTGATTCTGGGTCCATTATTTCCCTTTTCTGGGTTTCATTTACTTCATCTGGGGAAAGATTACAATGGCCATGACTACATACAAGCTTCTTTCTTATCCTAAGAATGCTAAAAGTCTGCAAGGTGTTTTTCATTAGCAAATTTTCTCATGAGCAGCCTCAGTTTACTGTGTGGGTGCCCCATGAATAGTGCCAAAGACCACTGGAGAACTAGATAAAGCCACAGCCCAATGTGCAAGGCTGGAGACTTTGCCGGTGCCCTGCTCGATGTACACCAAATTCTGCACGTGGTAGATATTTTCTTAAATCTTAAATTATAAAAATAACCAGTCAGGGACAGAATAAAGACCGTGGAAGAAGGACATTAACAGTAGATGAGGTAATTAATCAAAAGTTTAAAATACTGGTTTCTGTGTTTTGATATTCTGAGGACTTGGGGAACAAAAGTAACTAAAACAACCTCATCCAGCCTCCAACTTCAGTGTTTAGGACACTTTTCTAACTCCCATTGACTGTAGCAAGGACTGTTCCTCATCCCCTCCACCAAATGCACATTTAAAGGTGCACTCAACCCACCCCAATCCTGAATACCAGCTTGAGTCATGGGAAGTGGCCTCATTTTTTTCTCACTCTGCTCCCAGAAATCCTAAACCCAGGAAATAAAACAAACCCTCAGCCCAAAAGTCTGGGAAGGCAAGTCCCTGGACCTACCTTTCTTCAGGCCTGCAATGTTCACTGTAGGTCTGATGTGTGCAGTGCTCTGGGCAAGTTCCACAAAGTTCTTTAGTCTAGACCCAGGGAGCTTCCCCCACTCCACACCTCACTCAGTTTAAATCTGCATTCCTCTTCTAGCAGATGTTTGGAAACAAAGACTGTGTTGAGAATTTCTGAGAAACACAACTAGTTCCTCTTTTATATCGGAAGCATTAACTGATTTTGTGTTCCCAATATGGGTGTGGGTGTCTATTTTGAAATTTGCTGAAAAAGCAGTGACTGCCTGATATAGTCTTTCCTATGAAAATAATAGTGCTAATTACTGTGGATATCAGTGGTGGAGGATCTACTGTATACCATCCTCTGCTCAAAGGTCATTATATACACAAGCTAAGTAAATGGTATTTTGTAAATGCCCCCTTCGCAGTTTCGCACATTTCTGCAGTACTCTTGTCTTCATGGAGAACTACTATTACTATTTTACTAGGCTGGTGCAAAAGTATTTGCAGTTTTTCCCATATTTCATGGCCAAAATCACAATTACCTTTTCACCAACCTTAATATACACAACTTAAATGTTTTGTTTACATGAAATCCCACCTTTAGAGATTCATCATGAGTGGCCATAAAATGGCAACAAGCTGGTTGTATGGCAATAAAGTAACACCTTTCTAAGTGAAGGAAGCAGCTGGTATAAAACGAGCTGGTCTTTGACTAAGATAAAACAAATGGCAATCATTTATTGCATGACCTTGTTACTACCCTGAACCTAAGATTCATTTGTAAGATAAAATAATGCCTACTTTACATGGAGGAGGAAAGCAAAGTGGTGGGCAGTTTTCATTCATTCAGCATTTTCTTTAGAAAAAAATACTAAAGGCACAGTGGCTCATGCCTGTAATCCCAGCTCTTATGGAGGCTGACGCAGGCAGATCACCTGAGGTCAGGAGTTCAATACCAGCCTGACCAACATGGAGAAACCCTGTCTCTACTAAAAATACAAAATTACTTGGGAGACTGAGGCAGGAGAATTGCTTGAACCCAGGAGGCGGAGCCGAGATCATGCCACTGCACTCTAGCCTGGACAAGAGTAAAATTCCATCTCAAAAAAAGAAAAACTACTATAAGCCAAACAGTGTGCCATGTGCTTCTGATAAAATGGTAAAAAAGTAATTGTCACTCAAGGAGTTTATAGACTACTTGGAAAAACAGACCAGTAAATAAATCACTACAACCCATTATAATCAGTGATCTGCAAGGTAAAGTAGGGTATCGTAAGAGAGCTCATGGCAGGATTAATGAACCCAACATTGGGTAGGCAGAGGAGACGTCCTAGATAAGGGGATATCTAATTGGAGACCTGATGAATGAGCAAAAGATACACTAATGGACAGAGAATGAAGAAAGGTAACATGGTATTTTTCAGAAGAAACTGAAAAATCAGATAGTTCTATAGCTGGCATAGATGAGATTGAAATCCAGTTTTGCTCTATTCTAAAAACTATGTGGCCTATAATCTAAAATTATAATTATCAGAACTAAAATAGATTATATTTCAGAAATACTGTCCTGATTTCATGTAAAGAAACAACAGGAATAAATAATAATAAAATCAGAAAGTTAGGCGCAAGGAAGAGGCAGTTCTCTAGAGAAGGGATGATGGTTACCTGAACTACCTGTGATGCTAGTGAAGTTGGAGAGAATGAATGAATTTGAAAGATGTTTAGGAAAGAGACGTGACAGTATTTGTTAGTAGAATGAATGTATAAATCAGGAGAGAAAACAGGAAATGATGACACTCAGATTCTGGGTTAGGAAACTGAATGAGTGATACAGCCATTCAGTAAGGCAATAGACATGCACTGGGATGGAACTGCAGGAACAAAGAGTAAAATTTTGAATATATTTAATCAGAGTTGTGTAGAGACCTTCAAATAAAGTTGACAAGAAGTGGATAACTGGTGGGAGCTAGGGAATGAGATCATGGCTGTAGAGGCAAACTCAACCACTCTTCACCCAGAGGGATGAGGTCACCCAGGCTTGTGGGTGGAGGCAGAAAATGTCAAACCCTTTTTTGCTAGAGGATAGAACCAGTGTAATCAGAAATAAGAGTTCCCAGAGGATTATGAAAAAGAGAGTAAGGAAGGTAGCAGGCAAACTCAGAAAATGTGGCGTTGCAGAAGACAAGGATAAAAGAGAGCTTGAAATTCTGCACTAAGGACAGGTATCAATGTCTCCTCCCACTCCATGTGGTGTGAAATGAGACATTATTAGCTTATTAGCAGGCAACACTTTCAAGAGAACAATAACATGAAACTTAACAGAGAAACATATATCTTATAGAATCACTCCACCTCTGAGTAAACATCAAACAAAACTAACTACTATAGAAATAAGAGCAAAACAGAAGGAGCTCAAGTTCAGTGTCAAAACTATAAGAAGCGGGGGAGTAGGTTGAAGCCCAGAGCAGTTGTTAACGTAGTTGCTTTTTAAATTACACTGGAAAAGTTGGGTCAATGGTTCCTCTTTCTCTCACACAGGCATCACATAATTTGTGTTTATTCCCAAAACAAAATATGAGAACTGTTTTATGAGCAAAATTATGGTTCTGCTCTAGATAAGTATACAGAATATGAGTGCCAGCTCTGCGTAAAAAAAACAGAAAAGAGACAATAATAACATCTAAACTTTAATTAACAGGGTATAAAGAAAAAGAAAAAAGCAGAGAAGATTATTATGGAATTGATCCCTAAATGAAAGTCCCGAGTTCACTCTCCGGAGCTGGGATTCTGATCATGGAGACAGAGAGGTCACCTTAGTCTGGAGAAGCACGGGCTTTCTCCTACTTACCTCACAGTCATTGTCTGTATGTATAACCTGGCTTCATGCCCACGTCTGTCCCTCAGTCACCAGATGTGGGCTATGGAAGCAGAACCTACATTGCCTGATATGATAGGAGAAATTACCAAATGAAAGTGCAAATGGACACTGAAGATTTAAGGAAACCAATAACGTAAAATAGAAAAACCAAATACAACAAACGAATGAACAAACAAAAAATGTTTTCTATTTTTTGTTCAATGGTTCTATATACACTTATCTCCCCTTTATTGCATTATTTCTCCCTCCAATTAATTTAATAGTTATAAAGTCTTTTACTACGTGTTTTCTTGTAATCTTAAAATTAAAGCATGTGCATTTGATTTATCAATTTTCAATAAGAATTAGAACTTTTATTTCCTCCAGGAAAGTCAATAATGTGATGGTAGATTTAATCCCAACTATACGAATATTTATATGTAACAAAGTACAAATATTTCAGAAAAAATCTTAAAAACTCAAAACTGAACTACTTACTATATGAAAGAAGTATATTTTAATGCATACAAAAAGTATAAAGTTAAAGGATGAGAAACAATATATCAAGCAAACCCCAAACCAAAAAACGTATCAAAGCTGAAGTTAGAGCAAAAAATGTTACTGATGAACACAAGAATTATTTCTTAATTATAAAAATAGTTCAAAATTCAGGAAGATATAATAATTTTAAGTGTATCTATATATCTAATGACAGACCCTCTAAATATATAAAGTAAAAATTCACTACCCACAGAGTTTTAGATTATATTTTAATGCATATTTTTGAAATATTTGAATATTTGAAAATATCTTTTATTTAACCTTAATAGTAATTAAGAAAATGAAAATTAAAACCACAATTAGATACCATGGTACATCTACCAGAATCAGAAAATGCTCTTTAGTAAAGCATCACAAATTCTGGACTCACTTCTCTGAGTTTACTTATTGTTTTATTTTTCTTTCCAACTTTTATTTTCGGTTCGGTATATGAGTAAATTGAATGTTGTGAAGGTTTGATGCATACATTTTTTCATCACCCAGGTAATAAGCATAATATACAATAGGTAGTTTTTTTATCCTCACACTTTTTTCCACCCTCAAGTAGGCCCTAATGTCTATTTTTTTTTCTGTCTATGTGTACCCATTGTATAGCTCCTACTTCTAAGTGAGAACAAGTGGTATATTATTTTGTTTCCGTGTTAGTTCACTTAGGATAATGGCTTTCAACTTCATCCATGTTGATGCAAAGAACATGATCTCATTCTTTTTTATGGTTTTGTGGCATTTCATGGTGTGTATGTACCATATTTTCTTTATCCAGCCCACTGTTGATGGGCATTTAGGTTGATTCCATGTATTTGCTATTGTGAATAGTTCTGCAATGAGCATATTCATGCATACATCTTTATGGTAGATGTATTCATGCATACATCTTTATATTTTGGAGGGTTTATACCCAGTAATGGGATTCTTGCATCAAATGGTAGTTCTTTTTTTAAGTTCTTTGAGAAATTTTGAAACCACTTTCCACAGTGGCTGAACTATTTTACATTCCCATCAAGAATGTCTAAGTGGTCATTTTTTTCTGCAAACCTGACCAGCATCTTATTTTTTTACTTTTTAATAAGAGTCATTCTGACTGGTATGAGATGGGATCTCATTGTGGATTTGTATTTCTCTAATGATTGGTGATGTTGAGCATTTTTTTCATATGCTTGTTGGCTACATGTATGTCTTCTTTTGAAAATTGCAACAAAAACAAAACTTTACAAATAGGACTTGGTTGAACAAAAGGGCTTTTGTATAGCAAAGGATACTATCAACCGAGTAAACAGACAACCTATAGAATGGGAGAAAATATACACAAGCTATTCATCTGATAAGTCTAATATCCAAAATCTATAAGAAACTTAAAACAAATTAACAAGATAAAACAAACAACCCCATTAAAAATGGGCATAGGACATGTACTTCTTCTTTTGAATCACTAAAGGGGAATCCCATAGGATGGTGAATCACCCTGCCTATATAAATCCTCTGACCTCTCTCTCCTCCTACTCTCCAGTTCCTGCCACTGGCCAAGCCTAACCAAATGCCAGAAATCACCTCTACTGTTATCTCCTGTTTCCAAAGTGGTTTATGTTGTTATTTCCCAAAGTGTTTCAGTTGAACCCTAGTTCTCTTAGATGCTTTGAGGGGCAAAAACAGAGTGAGTAGATCTCATGGACTATTAATTTAGGAAGCACTAGAAACTCATCAGTCTAAAGCAAATATACATTTGTCTCATGAATGAAAATTCTAGAATCAGATAGAACTAGGTTTTAATCTTATCCCTTAAATGACCTGGAGTACCTTTGATCAGTTATGAATTTTATATAAAGCACAAATCAGAAAACAATAGCTAATTAGGACTCCCAAATTAGAGATCTGTCGCATCTGTCTCTCAAGAACTCATAAAATCATTAGCAAAACTGATTAATTAATCATACCCAACAGGTCATTTGTGAACAACAAAGCAACTAATCATCAAAAAGGAGGATTTATTTCAAGGGAATTTTTAGTAGTAGAGATATTTTTGGAGTTTCCCACATTGGCCCTCACACGTAGACAGGTGCATGGGCAATAAAGGAACTCTGGAAATTTAGAGGGTGGGTGTCAGAACAGGGGTAATATCATTTGGATATATGTCCCCACTCAAATCTCATGTCAAAATGGAATCTCCAGTGTTGGAGATGGGGCTTGGTGAGAGGTGTTTGGGTAATAGGGGACAGTTCCTCACTGCTTGGTGCTGTCCTTGCTATAGTAGGTTGTCAGAGGATCTGGTTGTTGGAAAGTGTGGCACTTCTCCATCTCCCTTGCTCCTGCTCTGACCATGTGATGTCCCTGCTCCTGCTTTTGCCTTCTGCCATGAGTAAAAACTCCCTGAGGCCTCCCCAGGAGCTGAGCACATGCCAGTGCCATGCTTCCTCTATAGCCTGCAGAACTGCGAGTCAATTAAACCTCTTTTCTTCCTAAATTACTCGTTCTTGGGTATTTCTTTATAGCAATGCAAGAAAAGAAAACTCAGGGGGTTTGGAATTTTACTTGCTGAGCTCCAGAAAACCAGAACAAGCCCCAATCTGCCACCAACACAAGGCCCAAGCAAGCCTCTGGTGTTTGCTGGCACATGATCCCTGGTGTTGGGGATGGCTTAGAGACTCTTGTCTGACTCTCCATGAAGAAGTCTGAGGGTGAGAGGTCCTACTGGAGCTGTTGCCCATGACAGAGAAAGCTGAGGAGTGAGTGAACTACACTGGATGCATGCAATGTGTGTGGACCAAGTAGATGATATAGACAGCAACTGGGTTAGAGGTATTTCTTAAATAATATTTTGAAATTTATTCACATTGCAGTCTTGAAAGTAAAATTATTTTCAAAGAAAGAGAAAGGCCAATAGAAATACTAATCATGCATGGAGACTCAAATCATACTGAGTTGGGTTTTGGTTTTGGTTTTGGGGTTTTTGTTTTTGAGACTGAGTCTCGCTCTGTCACCCAGGCTGGAGAGCAGTGGCGCGATCTCAGCTCACTGCAACCTCTGCCTTCTGGGTTTAGGCAATTCTCCTGCCTCAGCCTCCTGAGTAGCTAGGACTACAGGTGTGCACCACCACACCTGGCTAATTTTTGTATTTTTAATAGAGATGGGATTCACCATTATGGCCATCCCACCATTATGGCATAGTGTTGTTGAAAGGGTTATATTAGATAATATAAATAAATTGCTTATTTTTAATTGTTTCTTTTTGTGTTGACTTCCATTTTTCTATGTGAATCATTTTAAATACTGTTCTAATTTTTGGTTTTATATATTACCTACTAACTTCCTACTACTGAAGGCAATGGACTAAGCCCTATAGCCTTCATTTTTACCCTGGGCACACCTCCCCACCATAACACTTCCTTTTCCCTCATTCTCCCAGTATAGTTTTATCATGATTTTTGGTTAACTAAATCATTAATGGCTAATTAATTACGAATGTTTTGATTATACTTCCTTTTGACTGTTTTTCTTCTCTGAAGTTAATAATTGCTTCATGTTTCATATGTTTTTTCTGCATACCTAAAAATAAGTTGTTTTAAATACTCCAACATAAATGTAAATCTCACTGTCTACAGACCAACAGGGTACTTGATCTGTTTCATTCATATTTTTCTGGAGACGTTCTCCCTACCTGAAGCATTATATTCTCCTATTCCAGTTAGGACTTTAGGGATCTTACTTCACTATTCTTTTTTTTTTATTGCATTTTAGGTTTTGGGGTACATGTGAAGAACATGCAAGATTGATGCATAGGTACACACATGGCAGTGTGATTTGCTGCCTTCCTCCCCATCACCTATATCTGGCATTTCTCCCCATGCTATCTCTCCCCAA
>CAUYLG010045487.1:0-50518 GCA_963573385.1 Cacajao melanocephalus | reverse complement strand
GCCACTTCTATTCAACATAGTATTGGAAGTTCTTACCAGAGAAATTAGGCAAGAGGGAAAATAAAGGCACCCAAATTGGAAAGGAAAAAGTGAAATTGTCACTGTTTGCTGACATGATTATATATATATATATATATATATATATATATACACACACAACCCTAAAGATTCTACCAAAAAAAAAACTGTTAGAACTAATAAACAAATGCAATAAAGTTTCAGGATAAAAAATTAACATACAAAAATTAGTAATGCTTCTATACACTAACAACAAACTTTCTGAAAAAGAATCAAGAGAATCCCATTAACAATAGCTACAGAAAAGTAACTACTTAGGAATAAATGTAACTAAGGAGATGAAAGACCTGGGCACTGAAAACTATAAAACATTAATGATAGAAATTGAAGAAGACACAAATAAATAGAAATATATCTCATGTTGATGAATTTGAAGAATAATATTGTTAAAGTGTCCATACTACCCGAAGAGACCTACAAATTCAATGCAATTCTTAACAAAATTCCAACGGCATTTTTCATAGAAATAGCAAAAAACAATCACAAAATTCATATAGAACCAGAAAAAAATAGACAAGGCAATTATGAATAAAGACAAGGCTGGAAACATCACACTATCTGATTTCAAACAATACTACAAAACAATAATAATTAAAACAACATGGTAATGGCATTAAAATAGACTCTGACCAATGGAGCAAAATAGAGAGCGCAGTAATTATCGCATCCATTGCAGGCATGTATGGTCAACTGATTTGTGACAAAGTTGTCAAGAACATACCAATGGGAAAAGGACAGTTTCTTCAATAAATTTTGTTAGGAAAACTGGATATCCATAGCAAAAGAATGAAGTTGGACCCTTATCTCACACCATATCCAAAATTGACTCTAAACGGATGAAAGACAGAAACATAAGACCTGACATTTTTAAACTACTAGAAGAAAACATAGGGGAAAAACTGTGCAAAATTGGTTCAGGCAAGGACTTTTTACATTTGACCCCAAAAGCGCAGGAAACAAAAGCAAAAAAATGACAAATGGAATTACATCAAAATAAAAAGCTTCTGCACAACAAAGGAAACAATTAACAGAATGAGAAGACACCAAATAAATAGGGAGAAAATATTTTGTAAGTGAACATCTGATTAGGAGCTAAGATCCAAAATACACAGGAAGCTCAACTCTACAGACAAAAGCAAACAATCCAACTATAAATGGGCTAGGGACCTGAATAGACATTTCTCAATAAATAGCATAAAAATAGCCAAAAGATTAAAATTAACATTTTTTAAAAAGATCAGTCAATTGTTTATTGAAGCAGCTTGAGGAATCCCTTTTGTATACACAAGAAGAGAAAACTTCAGGAAGAAAACGATAGTTAATAATAGGTGGGACGGCTGCTACGGCAACCCTGATTCTTCTTTGCCCACTGGAGACCTATCACCCATGAACAAGGCCGATCTCACGGCCACTTATCACAGCAGAAGACTTAGAGTGCAGGCATACTTTGCTTTATTGCACTTCAATTTATTGTGCTTTACAGATATTGCCCTTTCTACAAATTGAAGATTTACTCCAACCCTTTGTTGAGCAAGTCTATCAGTGCCATTTTTCCAACAGCATGGGCTCAAGTTGTATGTCTGTGTCACATTTTGGTAAATCTTGCATTATTTTAACCTTTTTCTTTTCCTTCTATTTATTTATTTATTGAGTCTATGTTGCCCAGGCTGGATGGAGTGCAGTGGTGCAATCTTGGCTAGCTGCAACCTCCAGCTGCCAGGTTCAAGTGATTCCCATGCCTCATCCTCCTGAGTAGCTGGATTACAGGCATGCATCAACACACCCGGCTAATTTTTGTATTTTTGGTAGAGTTGAGATTTCACCATGTTGACCAGGCTGGTCTCAAACTCCTGACCTCAAGTGATCCACCCACCTCGACCTCCCAAGGTGCTGTGATTACAGGCATGAGTCACTGCACCCGGCCTGATGTTTTTCATTATTATTATATCTGTTATGGTGATCCGTGACTAATGATCTTTGATGTTATTATTGTAATTGTTTGGGGGCACCACAAACCACACCCATATAAAACAGCAAACATTGACAAATGTTGTGTGTGTTCTGAGTGCTCCATCAATAGCCAGTTCCCCCATCTCTCTTCCTCTCCTCTGGCCTCCCTATTCCCTAAGGCACAACAATATTGAAATTAGGCCAACTAATTACCCTAAAATAGCTTCTAAGTGTTCAAGTAAAAGGAAGAGTTGCACATGCCTTACTTTAAACCAAAAGCTAGAAATGATTAAGATTCGTGAGGAAGGCATTTTGAAGGCTGAGATAAGTGAAAATCTAGGCCTCATGCACCGAACAATTAGCCAAGTTGTTAATACAAGGGAAAAGTTCTTGAAGGAAAGTAAAAGTACTACTCTGGTGAACCCAGGAATGATAAGAAACCAAAACAGTCTTATTGCTGATATGAAGCAAGTTTTAGTGGTCTGGATAGAAGATCAAACCAGCCACAATATTCCCTTAAGCCAAAGCCTAATCCAGAGCAAGGCTCTAACTCTCTTCAAGCCTATGAAGGCTGAGACATAAGGAAGCTGCAGAAGTAAAGTTGGAAGCTGGCAGAGACTGGTTATTGAGTTTAAGGAAAGAAGCCATCTCCATAATGTAAAAGTGCTAAGTGAATCCCTAAATGCTGATGGAGAAACTGCAGCAAGTTATCCAGAAGATCTAGCTAAGATGACTGATGAAAGTGATTACACTAAACAACAGACGTTGAATGTAGATGAAACAACCTTCTATTGGAAGAAGATGCCATGTATAAATGTTAAAGCTAGAGAGGAGAAGTCAATGTCTGACTTCAAAGTTTAATTAACAAGCCAACTCTCTTTTAGAGACCAAGGCAGCTGGTAACTTTAAGTGGAAGCCAATGCTCATTTACCATTCTAAAAACTGTAGGGTTCTTAAGAATTATTCTAAATCTACTTTGTTCATGCTCTGTCAATGTAATAAAGTCTGGATGACAGCACATCTGTTTACAGCATGGTTTACTAAATATTTTAAGCCTACTCTTGAGATCTACTGCTCAGAAAAAAAGATTTCCTTTCAAGATATTACTGCTCATTGACAATGCACCTGGTTGCCCAAGAGCTCTGATGGAGATGTACATGGAGATTAATGTTGTTTCTATGTCTACTAACACAACATTCATTCTGCAGCCCAGAGATCAAGAAGCAATTTTGACTATCAAGTCTTATTACTAAAGAAATACATATTGTAAGGCTATAGACACCATAAATAGTGATTCTTCTAATAGATCTGGGCAAAGAAAATTTAAAAACCTTCAGAACAGGATTCACCATTCTATATTTTATTAAAAGCATTTGTGATTCATGACAGGGTGTCAAAAAAATCAACATTAACAGGAGTTTAGAAGAAGGTGACTCCAACCCTCATGAATGACTTTGAGGGATTCAATAGTCAAAGTGTGGAGGAAGTAACCACAGATGTGGTAGAAATAGCAAGAAACCTAGAATTATAAGTGGAGCCTGAAAATGTGCTGCAATCTCATGACATACCTTGAATAGATGAGGAGTTTCTTATGATTGAGAAAAAGAAAAGTGGTTCTTGAGGTAGAATCTACTCTTGGTAAAAATGCTATGAATGTTTGTTGTTGACATGACAACAAAAGGTTTAGAATATTACATAAACTTAGTTGATAAAGCAATAACAGAGTTTGAGATAATTGACTCGAATTTTGAAAGAAGTTCTGCCATAAGTTAAATTCTGTCAAATAGCATCTCATGCTGCAGAGAAATCTTCTGTGAAATGAAGAATCAATTGATGCAGCAAGCTTCATTGTTGTCTTATTTTAAGAAATTGCCACAGCCACCCTAATCTTCAGCAACCGCCACCCTGATCAATCAGCAGTCATCAACATAAAGGTAAGACCACCCACCAGCAAAAAGAATACAAGTTGCTGAAAGCTCAGATGATCATTAGCTAGCACTTTTTAGCAATAACATGTTTTCATATAAAGATATGTGCATGTTTATACATAATGCTACTGCACATTTAATTGAATATGGTATAAAGAGACATAACTTTCATATGTTTATATAGTTTGAATGTTTGTCCTCTCCAAATCTCATGTTGAAATGTGATCTCCAATATTGAAAGTGGGGCCCAACTGGAGCTGTTTGGGTCATGGGGCTGGATCTCTTATGAGTGGCTTGGTAATCTCCCCAAGGTTATGAGTTCACGTGACATCTTGTTGCTAAAAAGAGTTCGGCATCTCCTCATTTTCTCTTACTTCCTCTCTCACCGTGTGTTACATAGCTCCCCTTGCCTTCTGCCATGAGTAAAAGTTTCCTGGGGCCTTACCAGAGGCCAAGCAGATGCTGGTGCCAGGCTTGTACAGCCTGCATAACCATAAGCCAAATAAGCCTCTTTTCTTTAGAAATAATCCAGCCTCAGGTACTTTTTTACAGCCACACAAATTGGGCTAAAAAATATGTCCTGGGAAGCCCTACTGCAGTGGTCTACAATAGAACTTGCAATATTTCCATGACATGCCTATAGTTGGGTAAGAAAACAGAGACTCAGAAATAGACAGCCAGGTGTGGTGGCTCAGCCTGTAATCCCAACACTGGGAGGCCGAGGTGGGCGGATCACCTGAGGTCGGGAGTTTGAGACCAGCCTGACCAACATGGAGAAACCCCATCTCTACTAAAAAATACAAAATTAGCCGGGCTTGGTGATGCATGGCTGTAATCCCAGCTACTTGGGAGGGTGAGGCAGGAGAATCCCTGTGAGATCTCCTGGGGGTGGAAGTTGCAGTGAAATTGTGCCATTTCACTCCAGCCAGGGTAACAAGAATGAAATTCCATCTCAAAAAAAAAAGAAAAGAAATTGGTTTTATTTCCTCCATTTTGTAACAGATAAGAAAGTTGAGTGTTGAAGATGGTAAATCACTGGTGGTGTTAAAACAAAGGACTTGCATCCATCCACCAGGAAATTATAATACACACAGAGATATGCAATGCTTTGATGTACACTCTTAGACTTTCCCAAGTTACGCAATGGCATAAGTTTGGGTGGCCCTGATTTAGCACATTGTGTGGTGAGGGACATTTAGTTAAATGTTTCCTTTTGTAATGGCAAATTTTATAGAGCATTAGTTTCATCTAACATTTATACATAGGGTTTAGGTTTTTCCACCATAATGCAATATACACATTCCTAAAAAAGCATCACGTTCTGCAAAATTTGGTACTAAAACTAGCAAGGTTCATGGTGAAGACAGGGTTAGGAGCAGACCATTCCAAACTTATGCAGCTTTCTAAGCACAGCATTAATTACTTAAAATTAGACAGAGATCATGTTGAACACATGATAAATACCTAATAATTAAAGAAATGATAGTTTAGATGTAGTTTTCCTACTTCTCAATCATGTAAAAGAAATGCTATAGAAAACACAAGACTTTGCCTTTTTTGAAATGTGGAGTCTGCTTGACTCCAAGAGAGGATGGAGGCTGTTTGCCGAGATCATATGGAACTAAGTCAGGAAGAGGCATGGAAACCAGCATCTCCAGTCAGATCATGTGGTCAGACTGACCCAAGGGGAAGAGTGGGCAGGCAATTACTCTGCATCATTCATAGCCCTGAATTCTCCCACAACTTGCTACATCCAGGGCGTTAATCTACTTCGTGTTTAGCTACTGGTATTTGATGATGCAAACTACGAACGTGCGGAGAAACACCTTATATGAACCGACAGTCACTGCATTACCCTGACAGTGTCCCCACCTCATTTACCAATCATGAATGAGCCAATTCACATTACACAAACACATGTTGTAGCAGAACAAGTGTGTTTCTTCATTTTGCAAATAAAGAAACTGAGGTATGGAAAAGCTGAAAAACTTGCCTAAGATTAACAACCAGTAAGCGCTACAACCAAGATATGAACACAAACTCTTAATTGCTTTGCTGAGTTGCATCTTTCAGTTTTCACAGATGGTTTCAACAATAAAGTCTTCCCTTGCATCAAGGCACACATTATAGGTGCTGAGTAAATAGTAACTGATTAAGTTATTCAAATTCTTCATATCCTGATCTATCTTTTGATTCCAGCCCTAGCTCCATTACTATGGTGATGCATGAGAGGAACTCCTAAGGATCTATTTGTGACGATTGGCTAGAATAGGTGAAAGCCTTGCCTGGATCTCCTTCACACATTCTGATTGCAGAGGGAACATTCATTATAGTCAATAGGTGCTCCTGGCTCAAAAAAATATATATCTAGTAATACTATTGTAGATCCAAGAGCAAAATTCCATTATTATAGCACATCCAATGTAGGGCTCAGTAATTCTACAACTGGGCACTCCACAATCATTCCACTTACTCATACGTAGAAATAGCTTCTGATCTAAGTGTAGTAGGTTTTATGCTATCTAATTCATGGGATTGGCATTTCCTTCAAATCAAGTACCCACTTTCCTGCCAGCAACAGGAGTTGCTGTTCATTCTTTGCCCCACAAAAATGAGTCCTGGAAAGCAGGAAATCACGTTTCTCCCAGCTGTTTTTCATACCACCGAAGCATTGTGTCAATCTGAAAGCAAGATATGCTCCAATATCCCATGCCCTTCTCCCTCCACCTCTGTTGATTTCTCCTTTATGTGTAGGCATAGCATACGTTGTAAAGTAAAAAGAATGAGAAGCAGAATATACAGGGTCATTCATGATAGCCCACGTGTTGGCATATTTTGTTTTTAACAAAATATTTGCTCCCTTGCTGGGGTGCAGTGGCATGATCTCAGCTCACTGAAACCTCCACCTCCCAGGTTCAAGAGATTTTTCCCGCCCCAGCTTCCCAGGTAGCTGGGATTACAGGTGTGCACCACCACGTCCGGATAATTTTTGTATTTTTTAATAGAGACGGGGTTTCACCATGTTGGCCAGGCTGCCAACATGGTGAAACCCCATCTGTACTAAAAAATCTGCCCTCCTTAGCCTCCCAAAGTGCTGGGATTACAGTCGTGAGCCACCATGCCCAGCTTCTATATTTTTAATACAGTTAATCAGTTTATTTGCCCAATTTGTGTCTGTCTTTGATGTTATATCAAGAAATTATATTTCAGGTTTAAAATGTGTAAAAATACATACAGTTATATTCATATGTTCAAATTAACTCTCTAGGATTTCAGTAGTCTAGGAGATTGTTTCCATGTTTAAAAAATTAGTCTTTAAGAATAATTTTCCTATTACAAATATTAATACATGCAAGCCAATACCTGCCTCCCACAAATATCTGAACCATTTCTAACTCTGAAACTCTGTATTTATTGATATTTACAAAACAGAACAGGTAAAAATTTCCTTGTTAAATTTATGACTAGATTCACAGTTTTGAAGTGAACACTTTTAAGTGGTTTTTAATGAAACTTAAAGAATTTCATAACACCTACGCACACACACCAGTATCTATGCCTAGCAACAAAGTTGCTATTAAATGGTCTTCCTTTTTGGCACTCCCCAGCCTCATATCATTATCAGACCAGAAAAACGGGTCATAAAAGGCCGTACTACTGAAGTTTCTTCCAGTTTATAAACATCCTGAGCCATTTCACATGGGATTGAAGTTTCAAGCACACAGGCCAGATGACTTCAAGACTGGCTACGTGATGCTCTGCATAGTAACTGCAAAATTTCTAAGTCATATATTTGCCAAGAAACCTCTGAGTCTCTTCAGGGCTGACTTTGAGATTTCATAAGCAGAATCATAAGTATGACTAAAAGTATTTTTAACCGTTTGAGTCAAATTCAGTAGCCATTTTGTATTCATCCTCCGGGAGGTGGAATAGCATAGTATCTAAGAATACGGGCTTTGGGGACACACTGTCAGTTTATCCACTTGCCAGTAGGGTGGGGTTAAGCACACTACTTAACCTCCACAAGTTTTATATCAATAAAATGAGGAACCAGAGTTGACAATTTGTGTAAAACTTTTAGCACAGTGTCTGGCAACTGTAAGCATTCAATAAATTTTATTTATTTGGAGAGCATAAAGCAAGTCACACATCTTTGCCAATGTACACAGTATGTTCAGAACACAGATTATCAGAACATTGGAAAGTACTTCTTAGAATCATTCTGCAACTCATCTGTTGCCATGAGTTAGACACAGCTTGAGGAAACTTGGGTTAACCCATGCTGAGTGAAACTACAATTTCAGATTAACTGAACAATTCATGAAGGGCAAGCAATGAAAGTTTTGTATGCCATTATTTTATTTTCTATAACTTTCCTCATAATTAGAATTTTTCCACAGGATGGTCAAAAGGACTCGCAATGAATTAGATATGTTTTTATAACTAAAATACCTGTAATTATGTTAAATAGTTCTAAGTGTATAATAGAAACTCTAAATGGATACAAATATTTCAAATATCAAAATTAAAATTGATGCATTGGAGACTTTGAACTAGCCTTCATGAAACTTATAAGACATCTGTCAAGCCAGGACACTTAGTACTATATAAAACATCATGTTCAATAAAATATATGAACTTTATTAAAAACTTAGTATATGTCAAGCTGTGTGCTAGAAATTGAAAAGTGTAACATTAAATACTAACCTTCAAAGAGTTCATAATCTAAAAAAGGAAACAGACATATTTAAATGCACCTGTTAAGTATTATAATAGATATATATTTGAACAGCCAGTGGAAGCCAAAAGAGAAATAACAGGAAATCAGAGTGGAATACAGAGATGGTAGTGGCTAGAAAGGTAAAGAGAAGTGGTAACATTTGCACTATACTTTAAAGAATGAATAATAATTTCCCATGCTGCATTTTCCCTTGGCAAGGTAAATCTAGCATGGAAGACTGAAGATAGATGGCATGCTTGTTACTCCCAGCCATTGTCCTTTAAACGAAACCAAAACTCTCCTGTGTAATTTTTCCACATGCCCCATAAATGTTAGTTCGAAGGTAAATAAAGCTTCTTGACCTCATCTCTCCTCTCATAACAATCACCCATTTATCCCCCAACTTTCCTATCTGTGGACTTCAGTTTTACATCTTGACTTTCCTATTGATATCTTTTCCCATTTGATATTAGTCACCTGGTAGATGCTTAATATTTTCTTAGAATCTTGTATACCTACAATATTTTGCACTTCATTTGTTCCAGTCATGAAGACATTGTCACAATCAATATTTTAGAGTTTTTTCATTTATTTTCTAAATAAAGATACACATAGATAATGATTTAGGTATTTGCATTTATGCAGAAGAAAGAGAAAAATAATTTCCTACTTAAAAACAACTGCTGTCCAACTTGGGGAAACCATGATAAAATAAAGACCTTTTTGTTCCACAGAGCACTTTTGTAGAATAGGTTATATGAAGATGGGCCTGGAGGAACTTCAGATTTAATCATGATGAATGCATTGTGTCTTCTATAAGAAATATAAGAAACAGAAATATGCATCTATCTTTGATCAAACTACAGAATTCTACATTTCCAAATCATAAAACAAAAAAGTTGTGAGAAGATGTGAAGACTCAACCTCAATGAAAAACAGTATGAAATTTCTCAAAGAACTAGAAGCAAAACTACCATTTGATCCAGCAATTCCACTACTGGGTAACTTTTTCCAAAAGGAAAAGAAATCATTATATCAAAATGACACCTGCACTCATGTGTTTGTTGCACACCATTCACAACAGCAAATATATGGAATCAACCTTAGTGTCCAACAATGGATCAATTGATTTCTTTAAATGTGATATATATATACAATGGAATATTATTCAGCCTATAAAAAATTAAATTTTGTCTTTTGCAGCAACATGGATGGGACTGAAGTTCATTATCTTAAGTGAAATGAGCCAGGCATAGAAAGTCAAATACTGCATGTTCTCACTCATAAGTGATTGTTAAAAAATGTGTACCTTGTCGGGCGTGGTGACTCATGCCTGTAATCCCAGCACTTTGGGAGGTAGAGGTAGGTGGGTCACCTGAGGTCAGGAATTCGAGACCAGCCTGGCCAACATGGTGAAATCCCGTCTCTACTAAAAATACAAAAATTACCTGGATGTGGTAGCACATGGCTGTAACACCAGTTACTCGAGAGGCTAAGGCAGGATAATTGCTTGAACCCAGCAGGTGGAGGTTGCAGTGAACCAAGATTGCACCACTGCATGCCAGCTTGGGCTACAAGAATGGGACTCTCTCTTAAAAAGGAAAAAAGATCTTTGTTTCAGCCAGGCAGACACGGTGGCTCACACCTGTAATCCCAGCACTGTGGAAGGCCAAGGCATGGGGGAATCACTTGAGGTCAGGAATTCAAGACCAGCCTAGCCAACATGGTGAAACCCTGACTCTACTAAAAATACAAAAATCAGTCGGGTGTGATTGTGGGTGCCTGTAATCCCAGTTACTCGGGAGGCAGAGGCAGGAGAATTGCTTGAATCCGGCAGGTGGATGTTGCAGTGTGCCAAGATCACACCACTGCACTCCAGCCTGGGCGACAGAGTGAGACTTGGTCTCAAAAAAAAAATGTGTACACATGGACATAGAGAGTGGATTGATAGAAAATGGAGATTTGGAAGTGTGAAGGTGTGAGAAGTGGATGACTGATGAGAAATTACTTAGTGGGTACAATGTATGGTATTTGGGTAATATAGTAGACCTAACTACTGGAGAGCCTGAGAGAGAAGGATTGCTTAACCCAAGAGTTTGAGGACTATGATCCTCCATTGCACTCCAGCTTGGGCAACAAAGCAAAACTCTGTTTCTAAAAAGAGAAACCACAAGAGGATAAATTTCAGCCAAACAGTTAATGAATGAATAGATCACTCCAAAAAGGTTGGCGTTGAGTATTGATGTCACTTTACAGGACCAAGATTTAAAATAATAGGGGGATTATGGTTAAAGGACAAATATAAGACAAAAACCCTGATAATGTAGAAATAATGTAACTAATGAAAATCATAATTGAAGGGATGAGGAAAGGTAGGAAATAGCATGAATATGTTGATTTCTCCACTTTTTATACCTTAGCATGCATCAAAATATATATTAAAAGCTATCAAATCAAGTAATAAAGATAAAAGTATATTTAAAGTTATAATAGATGCTAAGAAAAATCACAAAATCTATTAAAACTGGCAGTGAAGAAGTATAAAAGGAGGAATTATGTTATAGTGCATAGCTGTGGATATGGTCTAAAGAAACAGTGGACTAAATATTTCAACTAGTTCTGTGACACCGTAGAATGAATAGAGTTGACAATAATTTATTATATATGTTCAAAAAGCTAGAAGAGAGGATTTTGAATGTTCCCAACAGAAAGAAATGATCATTATCCTAATTTTCTCCTTACACATTGTATACATGTATTGAAATATCACTCTGTACCACCAAAAAAGTAATTAAAATAAACAAAAGCTTTGGGAAAAAAATATATTTTAAATAAAGGTTGGGTTTAAAGGTAAACACCAGGACAAAAATATGAAACTGCCAAATTATCAAAAGAAATAGGCAAATTAAAATAAACAGTGATCAGTTATAGAGAAAGATTAAAAAAGAAAAATCAAAAGAATCCATAAAAACAGAAAACATAAGATAAAATATTATGATAGAAGTAAGTGCAATCATAATTAAGATCTAATTCACTCAAATAAGCTGAACTAATCTGTTAAAATACAAAATATACAAAAGACTCATAAAAAACAAAGTCACCTCTCAACCCACCACCATACAAATTCTAGCTGGGTTTAAAATAGATCAAATTCCAGGTGGATCCAAAGTAGATCAAAGATTTAAACAGAAAATGAAGTTACAGATAAACTACAAAAAATATGGGAGAATTTTTAATAGTACAGTATTAAAGTGGGGAGGATCTCTGTAAAACCATTAAAGTTTTAATAAATGCATTTGTCGAAAACAAGAACTAAAAATCATTGCTATTTCACATTGTCAAAATCTAGTCAAAGAATAAATGAAAATCTAGAGAAAGATATCTTCAAAATATGACATGATAATTCCTGTAATATGGAGAGTTCTCCTATACCATAATCTAAGTGTGATAAATTGAATTATTTTAAAAAATATTCCATGCTCCTCCTGTGGGATATACATCCCTGCCCTGACAAATGTAAATAAAGACACCTTTGCTTTTACCAGTGGAATATCAACAAAATTGACATATGATGCTTCCAAGCAATATGTAATCTTTTTTGTTTGGCTTCTTTTACTGGACAAAAGAATTTTGAAGTTCCCTCATGTTGTTGCATGTACCGGTAGTTTCTTCCTTCTTGTTCCTAATTAGTGTTTCACTGGATTACTATACCACAATTTATCTGTTTTCCTGTTGATGAATAGTTATGTTGTTTCTGGTTTAGGCTATTACGAATAATCTTGTTATGAACATTCTTATGCAAGACTTTTTATGGACATGTGTTTTCAGTTCTCTTGGGAAACTACCTAAGAATAGAATTACTGAGTCGTAAGATAAATTTATGTTTAATTTTTTTAAAAACAACTTAAAAACCTAAAATCATAAAAACCCTAGAGGAAAACCTAGGCAATACCATTCAGGACATAGGCATGGGCAAACACCAAAAGCAATTGCAACAAAAGCCAAAATTAACAAATGAGATCTAATTAAACTAAAGAGCTTCTTTCTGCACAGCAAAAGAAATTATCATCAGAGTGTATAGGCAACCTACAGAATGGGAGAAAAATTTTGCAATCTATCCATCTGACAAAAGCCTAATATCTAGAACCTACAAGAAACTTAAATTTACAAGAAAAAAGAAACAACCCCATCAAAAGTGGGCAAAGGATATAAACAGATACTTCCCCAAAGAAGACATTTATGTGACTGACAAACATGAAAAAAAGCTCGTCATCACTAGCCATTAGAGAAATACAAATCAAAACCACTCCAGTTAGAATGACAATTATTAAAAAGTCAGTAAACAGCAGATACTGGTGAGTCTACGGAGGAATAGGAATGCTTTTACACTGTTGGTGGGATTGTAAATTGGTTCAACCATTGTGGAAGACAGTGTGACGATTCCTCAAGAATCTAGAACCAGAATACCATTTGACCCAGCAATCCCATTACTGGGTATATACCCAAAAGATGTTAAATTATTTTACTATAAAGACACATGCACACATATGTTTATTGCAGCACTGTTCACAATAGCAAAAACTTGGAACCAACCCAAATGCCCATCAATGATAGACCAGATAAAGAAAATGTGACACATATACACCATGGAATACTATGCAGCTATAAAAAAGAATGAATTCATGTTCTTTGCAGGGACATGGATGAAGCTGGAAGCCATCATTCTCAGCAAACTAACACAGGAACAGAAAACCAAATACCACCTGTCCTCACTCATAAGTGGGAATTGAACAATGAGAACACATGGACACAGGGAGGGGAATATCACACAACAGGGCCTGTCAGGGGTTGGGAAGCAAAGGAAGGCAGAGCATTAGGACAAATACCTAATGCATGCAGGGCTTAAAACCTAGACGACAGATTGATAGGTGCAGCAAACCACCATGGCACATGTATACCTATGTAACAAACCTGCATGTTCTGCACATGTATCCCAGAGGTAAAAGTAAAAATAAAAATAAATTTAAAAAAAAAAAAAGTTTTTCCAAAGTGAGAATTCCTATTGCACTATCTCATCACTAATATTTGTTGTTATCAATCTTATTAATTTCAGCCATTCCAGTGGGAAGAAAATGGTAATTCGCTATGGACTTAATCTGTGTTTTCCTGATAATTAATTATTCTGAGTACCTTTTCACTTGCTTATTGGCCATTTGAATATCCTCTTCCTCAGATGTCTGTTCAAGAGTTTTCCCTGTTTTCTTCAGGCTGCTTAGCTTTTTATTATTGTGCTGTAGTTCTTTACATATTATTTTCAGTAGGATCAATTTCTTATTTTACTAAACTTTATAAACGTTGACGGTACATAGTAGGTATATACATTTATGAGGTACATAAGATACTTTTGGTACAGGCATGTAATGTGTAATAATCACATGATGGAGGATTGGGTATTCATCCCCTCAAGCATTTATCCTTTGTGTTATAAACAATCCAATTATGCTATTTTAGTTAAAATGTTTAATTAAATTATTATTTACTATAGTCCCTATGTTGTGCTATCAAACACTAGGTCTTATTCATTCTTTCTAACTATATTTTTTGTACTCATTTATCATCCCCACCTCCCCTTGCTCTGCCCAGGATCCTTCTCAGCCTCTGGTAATCATCTTTCTATTCTTTATCTTTATGAGATCAATTGTTTTGATTTTTCAATCCCACAAATATGTGAGAATATGCAATGTTTGTCTTTCTCTGTCTGGCTTATTTCACTTAATAGAATTACCTTCAGTTCCATCCATATTGTTGCAAATGACAGAATATCATTCTTTTTTATGACTGACTAGTAATCCACTGTGTATATGTACCACATTTTCTTTGTCCATTCATCTGTTGATGGACACTTAGGTTGCTTCCAAATCTTGGCTATTGTGAACAGTGCTGCAACAAACATGGGAGTGAAGATATCTCTCTGATATAGTGATTTCCTTTTTGGGGCATATATACACAGAAGTGGGATTGCCGGATCATATGGTAGCTCTATCTTTAGTTTTTGAGCACTCTCCAAACTGTTCTCCATAGTGATTGTACTAATTTACATTCACATCAACGGTTTATAAGGGCTCCCTTTTCTCCATATTCTCACCAAAATTGTTATGGCCTGACTCTTGGCTAGAAGCCATTTTAATTGTGATGAGATGATATCTCATTGTAGTTTTGATTTACATTTCTTTGTTAATCAATGATGTTGAGCATCTTCTCATATGCCTAGTTGTCATTTGTGTGTCTTCTTTGAAAAACATATACTTAAATTTTTTGCTCATTTTTAATCAGAATATTAGATGTTTTTCCTGTAGAGTTGTTGGAGTTATTGATATATTCTGGTTATTAATGCCTGGTCAGATAAGTAGTTTGCAAATATCTTCTCCCATTTTATGAGTTGTCTCCTCACTTTGCTGATTGCTGTGCAGAAGCTTTTTAACTTGATGTGATCTCATTTTTCCATTTTCGTTTTGGTTGCCTGTGCTTGTTGGGTGTTACTCAAGAAATTTCACCCAGATCAATGTTCTGGAGATTTTTCCTCCATGTTTTCTTGTAGTAGTTCCATAGGCCGAGATCTTCAATTAAGTCTTTAATCCATTTTGATTTCATGTTATAAATGGCAAGAGATGAGAGTCCAGTTTCATTCTTTTGCATATGGATATCCAGTTTCCCCAGCATCATTTATTGAGGAGACTGTCTTTTTCTCAATGTGTTCTTGGCATCTTTGTCGAAAACAAGTTCACTATAGATGTGTGGATTTGTTTCTGGGTTCTCTATTCTGTTCCATTGGTCTATGTGTCTGTTTTTGTGCCAATACCATGCTGTTTTGGTTACTATACTTCTGTATACCCCTATTCTGGATCTTTAGTGATAATACATAAATTTTAGAATTGTATTTTTCCATTCTATGAAGAATATCATTGGTATTTTGAGAGGGATTGCATTTAATCTCCAGATTGTTTTATGTAGTATGGACAGTTTAACAATATTGATTCTTTCAATCCATTAACATGAAATCGTTTTCCATTTTTTGTCTGTCCTCTTCAATTTCTTTCATCAGTGTTTCATAGTTTTCATTGCAAAGATTTTTCACTTCTTTAGTTAATTCCTAGATATTTAATTTTATTTGTGGCTATTGTAAATGGGATTACATTTTTAATTTCTTTTTCAGACTGTTTGCTTTTTGGGATATAAAAATTCTACAAATTTTTGCATATTGATTTTGTATCCTGCAACTTTACCGAATTTATCAGTTTTTGGTGATCTTTAGGTTTTTCCAGTAAAGCCATTGGGTCCCAGGTTTTTTTTTCCTGGAAGACTTTTCATTACAGCTTCAATCTTGCTACTTGTTGTTGGTCTATTCAGATTTTGGATTTCTTCATGGTTTAATCTTGATTAAGTTGTATGTGTCTAGGAATTTGTCCATTTCTTCTACATTTTCCAATTTATTGGCATATAGTTGTTCACAGTGGCCATTAATGAACCTTTGAATTTTTGTGGTATCAATTATAATGTCTCCGGTTTCATCTCTCATTGTATTTATTTGGCTCTTCTGTCTTTTTTCTTAGTTTGTCTGGCTAAAGGTTTGTCAATTTTGTTTAACTTTTTAAATAACCAACTTTTTGTTTCATTGGTCTTTTTTACTGTCTTTTTCATTTCAATTTGCTTTTGCTTTTCTAGTTCTTTATAAATTTACCTCTTAGTACTGCTTTCACTGAATCCCATAGGTTTTAGTATGTTGTGTTTCCATAACCACTTATTTCAAGAAGTTTTTAAATTTCTTTCTTAATTTCTTCATTGGCCTACTGATTATTCAAAAAACTATTATTTAATTACTGTGTGTTTGTACAGTTTCCAAAATTTCTCCTGTTATTGATTTTTAGTTTTATTCCATTGAAGTTGGAGAAGATGTTTGATATCATTTCACTGTTTGTGAATATTTTAAGACTTGTTTTGTGACATAACATAGGTCTATCCTAGAGAATGATCTCTGTGCTGAGGAGAAAAATGTGTATTCTGCAGCCATTGGATTAAATGTTCTATAAATATCTATTAGATCCATTTGTTCTATAGTACAGACGAAATTCTACATTTCTTTGTTGATTTTCTGTCATAGAGATCTGTCCAATGCTGCAAGTGGGAGTCTCCAAATATTATTGTATTGGAGCCTGTCTCTCTCTTTAGCTATAATAATATTGGTTTCACAGTACAGCAATTCCTCAAAGAGCTCAAAGCAGAATTGCCATTCCACCCAACAATCCCTTTGCTGTGTATGTACCCAGAGGAATATAAATCATTCAACCATAAAAACACATGCATGGTTCATTGGAGCACTATTCACAATAGCAAAGACACAGAATCAACCTAAATGGCCAGCAGTGACAGATTGGATAAAGGAAGTGTCTTACATATCCACCATGGAATACTATGCAGCCATAAAAAAGGACAACATCATGTCTTTTATGGGAACATATATGGAACTGGAGACTATAATCCTTACCAAACTAATGCAGGAACAGAAAATCATATACTGCATGTTCTCACTTATAAATGGGAGTAAAATGATAAGAAATCATGAATACAACAAACCCTTCTCACACAAGTTCATCTATGTAACAAACTTTCACATGTACTCCCAAACCTAAAATAAAAGTTAAATAATAACAATAATATTGGCTTTATATATTTATCTGGGTGCTCCACTGTTGGGTGCATATATATAATTATTACATCCTCTTGCTGAATTGACCCATTTATTATTATACAATGACCTGCTTTGTCTCTTCTTACAGTTTTTGTCTTGAAATCTATTTTGTCTGACATAAGTATAGCTACTGCTGCTCTTTTTTGGTTTCCATTGGCATGGAATATATTTTTCCATCCCTTTCCTTTCAGTCTATGCATAGCTTTATAGATGAAGTGTGTTTCTTATAGGCAACAGAGTCTTGGGTCTTGTTTTTTCATCCATTTAGCCAGTTTATGTCTTTTGATTGGAGAGTTTAGTCTCTTTACATTTAATGTTATTATTGATAAGTAGGGACTTACTGTTGCCATTTTGTTGTTTTCTGGTTTCTTGCTTTTTATTTTTTGTGTATCCATTGTATGTTTTTCAACTTGAGGTTACCACATGGCTGGCAAATATTGTCTTGTAATCCATTATTTTAAACTGTTGACAACTGAACACTGCATAACAAACAAATACAAAAAGAAAACTAATTAAAAAAAAAAAACTCTACCCTCTAACTTTGTCCCCCAGCTTTTTAACATTTTGTTGCTCCTCTTTATGTCTTATTGTACTAGAAACAAGGTTTTAGTTATTTTTAATTGGTTTATCATTTGGTCTTTCTACTTAAGACAAGAGTAGTTTACACATCAAAATTACAGTGTTATACTGTTCTGTGTTTTTCTGTGTACCTACTATTACCAGTGAGTTTTGTACCTTCAGATGATTTCTTCTTGCTGATTAATGTCCTTTTCTTTCAGATTGAAGAATTTCCTTTAGCATTTCTTTTAGGAAAGGTCTGGTATTGATTAAATCCCTCATCTTTTGTTTGTCTGGGAAGGTTTTTATTTCTCCTTCATACTTAAAGGATATTTTCACTGGATATATTATTATAGGGTAAAAGTTTTTTCCTTCAGTGCTTTAAATATGTCATGTCACTCTCTCCTGGCTTGTAAGGTTTCCACTGAAAAGTCGGCTGCCAGACATTTTGGAACTCCATTTTATGTTGTGTCTTTTCTCTTGCTGCTTTTAGCACAGCACTAGGCCTTGCCCAAGGCCCTTCCCTTCATGGTGGTGAGTTACTTAAGGCCCTGGGCCCGACCAGAGGTACTGTATGGGATCCAGGGATTAACCGGATGTTCTATTCTGCTGTGGCTAAGCTGGTACTCAAACCACCAACACAAAGTCCTTTTCTTTATCCATAGCCTTTAGGAGTTTGGCTACTAAGTTCCTAGAGATAATCTTCTTTGGGTTAAAACTGTTTGGTGTTCTGTAATCCTCTTGTACTTGAATGTTGATATCTTTCTCTAGGTTTGGGAAGTTCTCTGATAATATTCCTTTGAATAAACTTTTTATTCCTATCTCTTTCTCTATTTTCCCTTCAAGGCCAGTAACTTTTAGATTTGCCATTTTGAGGCAGTTTTCCAGACCCTGAAGGTGTCCTCCATTGTTTTTATTCTTTTTACTTTTGACTCCTCTGACTGTATTTTCAAATAGCCTATTCTTCAAGCTCACTAATTCTTTCTTTTGCCAGATCTATTCTGCTATAAAGAGGCTGATGCATTCTTCATCATGTCAGTTGCATTTTTGAACTCTAGAATTTCTGCTGAATTTTTTTAAATTATTTCAATCTCTTTGTTAAATTTATCTGATAGAATTCTGAATTTCTTCTCTGTGTTATCTTGAATTTCTTTGAGTTTTCTCAACACAACTATTTTGAATTCTCTGTCTGAAAGGTCATATATGTCTTTTTTCCCCAGATTAGTTTCCGATAACTTACTTAGTTCATTTGGTGAGGTCATGTTTTACTGAATGGTGTTGGTGCTTGTGGATGTTAGTCAGTGTCTGGGCACTGGAGAGTTAGGTATTTATTGTAGTCTTCACAGTCTAGGCTTGTTTTTACCTGTCCTTCTTGGGAAGGCTTTCCAGGTATTCAAAGAGACTTGGGCCCATGCTCAATAATGCTCTGGGTTTTAAAGACTCATTGAGGTACTGCCTTAGTGGTCTTGGATAAGCTCTGGAAGAATTCTCTAATTACCAGGCAGAGACTCTTATTCTTTTCCCTATTTTTTCCTTAAAAAAAGCAGAGTGTTTCTCTTTGTGCTGGGCCACCTAGTGCTGGGGGTATGATGACACAATTAGCTTAGTGGCCACCACCACTAGGACTGTGCTGGGTCAGACCTGAAGCCAGCACAGCACTGGGCCCTACCCAAGTCCCTTCCCTTCATGAGTTACCTGAGGCCCTGGGCCTAACCAGAGATGCTGCATGGGATCCAGGGATTGGAGTCAAAAATCTTAGCAATTTACTCGATGTTCTATTCTACTGTGGCTAAGCTGGTACTCAAACCACAACACAACGTCCTTCCTACTCTTCCCTCCCCTTTCCACAGACAGAGGAGCTTCTCCCTGTGGCCACCACCACCAGTCCACAGGGGGTTCTGCCAGGCCACTGCCAATGTTCACCTAAAGCCCAAGGGCTGTTCTGTCAGCTTGTGGTGAATGCTGCCAGGCCTGGGACTCACCCTTCAGGGCAGTGAGCTCCCCTGTGGCACAGGACAGGTCTGGAAATACTGTCCAAGAGCCTGGGCCTGAACTCAGGGACCCCACGACTCTTCTTTTTGCTCTACCCCTCTGTGGCCGAACCCTGGTACTTAAGGTGCAAGACAAAGTTCTCTTTACTTTTCCCTCTGCTTTTTTCAAATAGAAAGAGTCTTTCACTATAGCCACCAGAGCTGGGAATGCACTGTGTCTCCCTTGAAGCCAGCACATCTCAGACCCCAAGGCCATGGTATACTCCCTAAGTGCTGTTGGTTATTCAGGGCTCAAAGCTTCTTAAGTCAGCAAATGATGAGTACTGACAGGACTAGGTCCTTTTCTTCAAGGCACTGCATTCTCTTTTGGCCCATTCAGGAAAGTCTAGAAATGTCATGGAAGAGCTAGGGCCTGGAAGAGAGGCTGCACAACTCTACCCGGTGCCCTATCCCACTATGGCTTGGCTGGTATCCCAGATACAAGACAAAGTTCTCTTTACTCTTCGCTCACCTCTCCTTAAGCAGAAGGAAGGGATCACTTTTGTTGCTCTGAGCTGCACTAACGGGGGATGGGGAGCGATGGTGCACGGACTTTTTTAGCTGTGCCAGCTGGTGTCTCCCTAGGTCATATGCCACCCTTGTTCACGGCTCTAAGCCTAGATTAGCACCAGATGTTGTCTAGGAATTGCAGTCCTTGTGTCCTAGACTGCCTTTCAAGTTTACCTAGGAGTATAAAGCACTTTAGCCTGTGGTGGCAAGGCTTACCAAGAAACTCAAGTTCCACTGCTGAGATGGGTGGTTCCCCTCCGGCTAGCGCTTGTCCAAATGCTTTCTCTGTGCACCAGTGCTGCCTGAGCACAGTGCAGCTTTATTCTCCACTCTGATGGAGCAGCACTGAGTTCAGTGTAAAGTCTCCCAGCCACTGCACTTTCCTTCCCAAAGTGCACAGATTCTTTCTCCATGCCATACAGCTGCTGCCAGGGGATGAGGGACGGGACAGGTGGCATCAGCAACCCAAGACTGTCTCTCCTGCCCTTATCAATGCCTCTTTGCACAATATGAAGTTAAAATCGAATCCTGTGATTACTCACCTGATTTTTGGTTCTTGTGATGATGCTTTTCTGTGTGCAGATAGTTGTTAAAATTTGGTGTATGGCTCGCCTGATTTTTGCTTTTTGTGACAAGGCTTTTCTGTGTGCACATAGTTGTTAAAATTTGGTGTACCTGTGGGAAGGACAAACAGCGTAGGTTTCTATTCAATCATCTTCCTCCACTCCTCAAGGTAAATATATTTTTTCTATTGCAGTTAGTGCTTTCAGTGTCTTTGCTAAGAAATCTTTGCTCACCCCCAGATCGTGAAGATATTGTAGAAGCTTTTATTTTTGTGAAAGAAACTTTCTCCTCTAGAAATTTTACAAATTTAGTTTTTATGTTAGATTCCCATTTCATTCAAATTAATTTTGGGTGCAGCATAAGATGAATCTCAAACTTCCTTCTTCCCCTTATACTTACTAGCTCTTATAGGCCTATTTGTTGAAAAGACTTTTCTTTACCCATTGAATTGAATTGAATTTGCAACCTTTTCAGAAATCAATTGATTGTATATTTATGCCTATTTGTGGAATTTCATTCTGTTCCAGGGATCTATTTGTCTGTTTTTATGTCAGTACCACTCTGTCTTGATTGCTGTAGCTCTGTAGTAATTCTCAAAATCAAATAACTAGAGTCTCTAACTTTGTTCTTCTCTGGCAAGATTCTTTGAGCTATTCTAAGTTCTTTTCTTCTGTATAGTGAGAGAAAATTCATGATGCAAGAGAGAAGGTATGTCATGATATATCTATAAGATTACCCACAATCAAACATCATTTATCCTAGGATTTGTTATTTGAAAATTGTGTATCAATTTGACAGTTGAAATTGATATTTCATCACTCCTATAGCGTTACTTGATTACCTAGGCATTTTACGTTATTTTTTTTGTTTTTACATTTCTTTATTACAAAATTATTTCAATGTTCTGTGCTCATCATTATAGTATGCCTTTGTATTGTTATTTTTTTTTCAGATAAAAAAGAATAGACCACTCCTGGACTCTCTCAAATCCTGCCAAATCCAAATTTGCTGGGGGAAACAGTGAATAGTACAATAAGCAGGAAAATTGTGCATTTGGAGAGCAAACAGAGATGCAGGTAAAAACTGACATGTGAAAGATCTTATATTACATGAACAAGAAATTGCAGGTGGAGAATACTAATGTGAAAGCTGAAGGGATGGGCAAGACTGGAGGTGAGAAGACACATTAGTGGGCAGTTATCACTATAGTGGGGGAGAATAAAACCTTTATGGGCACCATATCCAAGAGCAAAACCAAAAATCATATCAAACAAAGCCAACATCACAGGAACAAAAACAAAACTACAAAGAGAATACAGAGGCTGGAATAAGGCAACACAGGTGACTTAAGTCAGAATGAAGAAACGGGCACAGAGGCCAATAAATAAAACTAAGATGGACTAAGATGGCTCATATGAATCAAGTTAATTATGACCAAGTCCAGACATGAAGAGGACCTCAAGTCATCGGGATAGAAATGAACAACTCCCACCTCAGGAGATGACTGTAAGCAAAGAACATGTAAGTAAGAATTATTCACAGCTAAAAACACTCAAAAAGAGCAAAAAAGGCAAGAATATTTGATCAGTTTCCAGAACAAATTTTGTCAACACAGCGGAGTATTTTTCCAATACTTCTTTCTTTTTTGATCCCATGACATTTTTTTACCCTTGGATCCTAAATGGCCAACATTGCTTATACCAATCAGACATGGAGAAGAGAAAAAGTAGAGGGTCAAAGATGGTACAAAGATTACCTGCCTGATTATCTGAGTAAATAATGAAACTATCAGCTAATGAGTTCAGAAGAAGTATGTCTTCTTTTAATACAGGATAAGATGATGCATTGATAAACATAAGTCAGGAAATAAATGGCAATAATATCATAAAGAATTAAGGCAAAGCAGAGGACTCAAGAAAAGTGATAAAAATGTGAAACAGTTGTTATAAGAATTAGGAAAAGAAATATTAGAATCAAGTAAGAGTACTGCTAAAATGGCAGATGAAGAAGGCACTTATAGATGTGTGGCAGAAGTGATCATTTTGGTTTTACAATATTCTGTAGCAGCATTCTGCAGATCAGGCATAACAAGGAACAAAGTGGTAAAATAAGCTCCAAGTTAAAATACGGTGAATTCTCCAATGTTTGTGAAATCTTTAAGTCTTCTCTAATCAATCAAACTGTCAGGTCCTTGAGAGTGAGGACTTGAGATACACAATTTCTAATGCTCCATAGCTTCTAGCTCAGTGCCATGTACAAATGAGTGCCTAATATGTAAATATTAATAAATATGAGGCCGGACATGGTGGCTCACACCTGTAATCCCAGCACTTTAGGAGACCGAGGTGGACAGATCATAAGGTTAGGAATTCAAGACCAGACTGACCAACATAATGAAACCCCGTCTCTACTAAAAATACAAAAATTAGAGTAAGGCGCAGTGGCTCACGCCTGTAATCCCAGCACTTTGGGAGGCTGAGGCAGGTGGATCACGAGGTCAAGAGATCTAGACCATCATGGCCAACATGGTGAAACCCTGTCTGTACTAAAAAATACAAAAATTAGTTGGGCGTGGTGGTGTGCGCCTGTAGTCCCAGCTACTCGGGAGGCTGAGGCAGGAGAATTGCTTGAACCCAGGAGGTGGAGATTGCAGTGAGCCAAGATTGTGCCACTGTACTCCAGCCTGGCACCTGGTGACAGAGCAAGACTCTGTCTAAAAAGAAAAACAAAAAAATTAGCCAGGCATGGTGGCATGCACCTGTAATACCAGCTATTCTGGAGGCTGAGGCAGGGGAAATCCTTCAATCTGGGAGACGGAGGGGGCAGTGAGCCAAGATCTCACCACTGCACTCCAGCCTGGGTGACAGAGCGAGACTCCATCTCAAAAATAATAACAAAAATAGATAAATAAATAAGATACTGTTATTTGTACATCTTTAAGTGAAGACAATAATAGTGTTGAAAATGTCTAGCGTTATAGGAAGTTCATTCGTTCATGCCTATGCTATGAATTGAAATATCTTTTCTAATCTATTTGCATACAATGTAGTCAAAGTTTTCAAAGCCAAACAGAATAAATTTTATACAACATAAAAAGCACAAGCATAGAAAGAGTCAAAAACTGCTCTCTGAACTCCTTCCCAAGTATATAATAGCAGTTACCCAATGCCCTGGTAAATATGCCAGTCAAAATGTTTAACAGGGAGAGCAGAGGTACTCATTCCTGTAGCCCCAAAATAAGAGATGAACAGAGAGATCCTGAGATTGAACAAAAGAAATTCAGAAGAGAGAAGCAGACTTTTATTTCTCCCCAGGGCATGAACAGCTGCTTAGGCTAGAAGTTTCTCCTGCTGCCCCACCCAGTGATTGAAGATATGAAGACCATTTTCTGGGTTTTGTGTAAAATGTCCTAGATATTTCAAGTGTCTGTTTTGGAATTACAATTGTTTTATAAGTTTGCCAAAAAAAAAAGTTGATTAAAATTAGCAAGAATTGTCTCTGAAGTGAAGCGATAGTAGCGAACGATTCAAAAAGAGACACAGGCATTTCTTCAGCATTTTGGTTCAAACAAATGACATCACTGGCTAAAGTATTTCAGCAGGTGGGATTTTCTTACCTACTCCAACCCGTCTCCTGTTGTTGGTATTTTTCAGCAAAAACTATAATATATGTTTGATTTGTGTAATGAGTAGTTTTAGCAGCTTCAAATGACTCTTAAGATATTCCTGAAGTTTCATGGCAGTTTATTTTTACTTTTATTAAAAGTTTTAGGAGGTTGATGTCAGTCCATTTCATGTCACATGAGACAGCTTTTCTAAATGAAGACATTGAAAGAATACAAAGATTTTTCCATTTGATGTATGTGGAGGTTTAATATGTTGCAGCTTCCCCGCAGCGTGGTAGTATTGAGATAGCTCTGTGTGTCTCTGTGTATGCTGATGTATAAGCATGCTCTTCAGATACGAAATTTTCTTTTTGTTTTTGTTATATTTTTCTTTTTGTTTGGCTCATAAATTATATATTTCATATGGAGTAAATAAGTACAACAGTGACAATTACATGGAATAATAAGGAAGACTTTGACATTAAATCTAAGAAACTTGGCTAATTCTGGAGATAGCCATATGAAAACCATAAAACAGGTACAGATGTGGTGGCACATGCCGATAATCTCAGCACTTTGGGAGGCTGAGGCAGGAGCATCACTTGAAGCAAGGGGTTTGAGACCAGCCTGGGCAACTAGCAAGAGTCTATCCCTAAAGAAAATAGACACACACACACACACACACACAATTATGTATATATATATGACATATAGAAAGAAAATATTGGATCAACGAAAGTCCTGATTTCTACAACATTCATTTACAAAGAAATAATGTTCAATACAACCCAACACAAGATTATTGGTTTTCTTTCTTTTTAAAAAAATTATATGTACAGATTATATGTACAAATATATATATTATATATATATATATAATATTTTTTAAAAAAGAAAACCTTAAAACAGAAGTATGAGTAGGTGATTTAAAGTGACTTTATATCAAATACCCATCAGTTAAGTATCTTCAAAGAACTCGGGTACTGTTTCAGAAGAAAAAAAAATTTTAACTGGGACACATAAAGATTCCAGCAAAAAAGCCAACACCTTCCTGTGCAGTCCTGTTGGAATTTGAACTTGCCATGAGGTGTTGAAGCCTGGTTTCACTAAACTGGAGAGACCAATGTAAATGGCACAGTGTGACTTTGCTCCAGCCTGCCTTGGTTTTCCTACTCCACCATCATTAACAAAGTTGTTATTGAATTTTGAGAAGCATGCTGAAAACTTCATGGACATAAAATTGTTATGATGTAAGTTACTGACAACACAGCTCTTCAGATGACTGTGATTCTGGGGTTGGATGTCTTAATGGAGGTAACTTTATATGGAAAGAAAGAAATGGATGGCATACACATGGAATAAATGGTACTGAACACATAAATCATCGAGGGGGGGATACCATGATAGAAGTTTCCATTCTCATAGCAGTATTTTCCATTCTGGAAAAAGACAAAGTCTACATGAAAACAACATTTCTCACAATGAAACAAGGAGGAAAAAAGATAAGACTGATTGCAAGCCATTTGAGGCTGAGGATTTTCTATCTTTAAATCCTGAATGTGAGGGAGAACCAAATCAGAACAGACCTTTAGCTGCAGGTGTGTGGGAATACCCTCAAATCCTAAATCTAGCGCTCCAAGGTAGTAATCAAGGTATTGAGCACAAACGTATTGAGCTCTGGTCATTAAGCTAGGTAATACAAAATAATAGACTCACAGCCAGCTGGATTCCCAATAGTAGGAAATCTTCAGTAACAGACAGGTAAAAATGGAACTCATTCAAATGTTCATCAAGATTTGGTCTGTAAATCTGCTGCTCTACCTACAAAACCTACACAGTGGAAAAGCCAAACTGCAGAGAATAAAGTTGGGACTTCTTTTCCTCATGAGTCTACATATGGTATTGGCAACTTTAGTGCTTTTAAATGAACTGCCAAGAATTTTAGTCCATCAACAAATTCAGTAAAAGAGAGTAATCACTCGAACTCCGCTTTGCCTGTTGACAAATTTAATCAGCAGCCTTGTCTAACCAAACTGACACAAACGCACAATGATAACAAGAGTGCATTTTTGAAAGCACTGAAAAGAGACAGAATAGAAAAGGAACATGAAGATGAAAGGCATTGCTGGCTCAGAGACAGATGATGTCTCATTTAATTTACATAACAGCAATAGTTCTCACTGATATGAACCAAAACTTTGAGGAAAATAAAATTCCACAGGAGAATGGCAATGTCCCACTCTGTGCACTTCCCCAACCCCCAAAATAAACAAACAAAAAGTGGACTGTAGCATGCTGGCTCAAACTGGAGCAAAGGGCACTAAAACATTAATTTCCTGATCTCAGCTGTTGTATCGGTCACCTTTTAAAACATAATTTTTTCTTTAGTCATTTGTGGTGCAGTAAATGTTATAGGAAAGACTTGACCACATTTTCTTCCAAATTTTAAGAGGTGATTTTCAAGAGCCTTCTTTGGGTATGTGGTCAGACCCAGATTTTCAGAGTTGATGAAGAAGAGTCTTGTGGGAAAACTTATTTTGATAAAACTATTATACATGCAGAAAAGCCTGATCACACTGACTATATCTGTTTATAACACAAAAAATAAACTGGATTTTTAGCGGGGGGCGGGGGGAACTAAGAAGAGAGAGGCAAAGAAGATTACTACACCGAGAGAAAAAAAAGAGAGTGAAAAGTGTCACTGGCAACTGTTTATTATGAGTGTGGTCTCCAAGCAAAGAGAGAGTTAGGATAAAAAAGATGGATTTTTGACCCTTAAAATTGGGGATTTTGAGGGAGAGTCTAACTATAAACCACAAGACTCAAAGCCAATCCAGCTAAATGATAGCATGTCAAATTCATAAGCCACATAAAAATAAGCTCCATCCTTCTAATTTAAACAACACATCAATTTTTCTTATTTAAAATACATTTCAATTTGGAACTATTCACACTGACATATCATGTGAGGCGTGGATATAAAAGATGCACTAATAAAGTTCATAAAGAGAACAAACTAAAATCTGACTTCAGAGATAAGCTAGATGTCCAGCTCTGGAAACAGTATTTCAGTATCAGTAACCTCTCTGCACTCCTGAACCATCAGAGGTACTCGTTTGAGGTAACATCATATACAGCCATTGGGTTTCACAGATCATCTGTTCTCGGTCATAGTAACTACAGAAATGAGATGTCATGACTAGAAAAGTTCTGAAAGTCATTTTGACTTTACTAGGCTCTGTGTAATCTCCATTCCACCCCATCCAGGGCCTCTTACACAAGCAATCTTAATGAAAGTAGAAGGAAGTGAAGATTCATAAGATCAGTGCAGAAAATAGAGGTGGCAAAAGGTTACCTCTGTTTTGAATCAAGTTGTTACAGAAGTTTTAATGTATTATGAAGTCATTTTTAATGAAATGTGCTACAGGAATACAAAAAACTATGCCATTATGGTTTTTAAATGCCATGATATTTATAAGCAACACATGAGGAAATTTTTATAAAGAATTGGCTATATTTTAAGGGCAATTTTAAAATACAGAAGTTGGTACCAATCAGCCCTCTAAGGTGGTTGATAACGGTTTCTCTTCCTCCTTCTCCTCCTTCTAATGCACTGCATAATCTCTTTCTTTGGCAGACGATAGTAATTTCTTTTGCAGTTATTTTCAATCCTGACTTTGCATCAAAATCACCTGCAAAATATGTTTAAAATATTGATGTTAGACCTTCACCTCCCAGATGTTCTGACTTTGTAAAACTCACATAAAGCCCAGAGATTTTTATATATTTTTTTTCCATAGGAGATTCTGAGGCACTGCTAGGGACAAGAACCCCTGTCTTAATTTCACCCCAAGCAGTCTGTATCTGCTGTATAAATTAAAAGCAACATGGATCCAATTGGTTCATGCGGATAGTTAATGTGGATATCACTTTGGTTTCAGGAATGAATCCAAATGAGAGATATAACAATGTTATGTAACAATAGTAGTGGCGTTATTTGAGAATTGGTGGGTTTGCATAAACACAGCCCCTCATACATCTCTTCAGACTTGGTTAATGATGAGGTCTCTATGAAAAGACTTGATAGCACACTTTGGATCCACTGAGCCAGCATAAATTGATATTCAACTTTCTCAAAGTTGTTGACAGAAGTAGTGGACTCTAAATATTTAAGGAATTTACTGACTGAGGAGGACATAGAACAGTTCAGCCCTCCTCCCTCCGATAATGATTTTTGAAGAGTTTATTCTTGTCTGCCTTTCTGAGAACAATGTGAATTTTTCCCTGAGAACTAGTGTGTTTTCTTTTCAGAGATGACATAAAAATATGTAATCTTTTTCTTGTGATCGTTTTTCTTTGAAAACCAGGAAACCTAGAACCAAATCTGTTGCTCAATTTTAGTAACTATGTAGAACACCATGACCTGCATATTTTAAATTCTTTTTTACCATCTTGCATTATTTTATGTTAGTCCTCATTCCGATTTTAATTATAGTTTTTCTATTTTATTACATGAATTAATGTAATCTTCCATCAAGTCCACTCAATATGGAAAGTGTTTGATGATATTGGAATTATTTCTGAATTACATATTAGAAAAATGTTTTCTTTTAATTGTCAGCCAAAGAAATCTTGAAAAGTTATCCTGATAAAGTTTTCTGAGCCTCTAAAGTAACTTAGAGATAGATTCTGTAATCAGAAGGTGTCAGCATCACCTCCAGAGCTATCTTCAATCACAGTTTACTCTAAACCTCAAATTTTTCCAACCTGGGAACTAGTAGTGATCATCTTACCTGGTTACATGCAGGAAGACTACAAGATGAGATGACAGTCAATCATCAAAGTACAGACAGGACAGAGCACCTAGATGACATTTGTAATCGCTGAAACACTGATTTATGCTGTCTTTCCTATTTCATTTTCTAGGATAGCAGTTCATATTTGTATTAGAGAATGAAATGTTTAGATATGTCATTGGCTAGTATATTTTCTGAATGAGTATGCTTATATAAAAGTCAATTCAGCTTTCTCTAGAAATTTTTAAAAATCTGTTCAGACCCTTTTAAATATTCAATACTCATGACAAAGCAAGGCTTTTCATTATACTTATAAGAAAAATTGGTGTCAAACCTTTTGAAAGAGAAATTACACTGGAGTCTTAGAAGAGGCTTTTATTTTGTATTACACTGTGCTGCTGTTGCCCAAAAAGAACTGGATTTTAAAAGGTCAACAGTTTATTTCTATCCATTACTACTATAAAAAAGAAAATGTACACATTAGGGACCTAGTCAGATAACCCCTCCAGAAGCTATGACAATTTCATCACTTCCAGTCCAAGACAATGTTTTGCAAGGTCAGATCTTCTAGAAGAGAAAAATGAAGCCTAATCTATCATCTTGAAGCTTCATCTTAGCTAGAGGTGGTGTGGTAAATGTAGTGTTTGCCTTCTGCCTTATCCTCAGGTACCTTCTACTATTTAATGAAGATTATTAATGAAGCTGATGTCTTTTGATTCCCAATCAAATCCTATCTCCAGGTCAGTGGCTGCACTGTTAAGATCACATGATGAGCTCTTAAAACTCTTGATGCCAAAGCCAACCTCAGATCAATTGAATCAGGATATCTGGAGGAAAGGCCTGTCTGTGCATCCATTTTAAGCTCCCCAGGTGATTCCTTAAGGAGACAAGTTTAAAATCCACCTTCTTATTTAATTAAATATGTGTAATTAGAATCAAGAATCTCATTACACAAGTAAAATAATCCACTCAATCAATGATGTAATTTAAAGATATCTCTTGGCAATAAGTGTCACCTTGTTTTCTACTGTCTTCTCATTCTGAAATTAACAATAGAATCTGAATTAGTGTTTTAATGGTAAACTGAGGCAAGCTCCATAAAACCCTTTATTATCAATTTTATTCAAGATAATTTTTGAGAAATTTCATATTCTTAGTTTAAATTGGGAGAGAGATCTCAGAGTCAATTACTTTAAAATTTTAAAAGGATCACAAATTTAATCAAAAAACAGAATTTTTTTGTAAAAAAAATTGTAAAATATATAGGGCTTTTAAAAGCACAATTTCTTTAGAATAAAATGCAATGAGCAAGTTCAAATTCTTGAAAAATAACTTGAAACAAGCAGCAATTCTGTTTTGTTCCAAAAAATTGGTATTTTAGGGAGAAGAAAAGGCAATGAATATGAAACATCATATCTGTCATGAATCGGCTTCAAACAAAAAAGTAGACAGGGTTTGCCATATTCGTGTCAGATTTTTCCAAAATCTGATTTATTAAGGAATTTGTTTGGAAGACAGACAATGTTACAATTACATACAAAATAGCCAAAGAGCTATGGACTAGAAACAAACTCTTAATTTATACTGTATGTCAACCTTATTACGTTTTCAAAGGAAAAAGTTGAGATACAAAGACATTACATGATTCATCTAAGCTAAATTCAAGTAAATTCAATCAGCAGGAGAAGGAGAAGTAAAGTCTAAATTTACTCATTTTTATGTCAGTATCCCTGCATCCCAGTAGTTTGCACAATAGCAATAGTTTTCCATGAATGCATCCCAATTTATACAAATTATAGTTCAAGACCCTTGCCAGAGTTTCAAATATCTCTTAAAAGAAGAAAACACTTGTACCTCTTTTAAAGCTCTGCTCTCTGATAGTTCTGAAACTAATGCGGCTTTTAGTCTTTTGACATAGGTCAATGGAGGGATTCATCCCTAACAGGGAAGAAGACTACCGTGTCCAATAAACTGAATAAACTTTTCAAGAACGATTCATGTTTGTGGAAAAATCCACATGTAGTGTTCCAAAGTCTTTCTGAGCTATCTGCTGTGTCTGTCATCAGACCAACTGCATAAATCAGCACCTAGCCTTTCCAAGAATTTCCGGGTTTGCTTCCATGAATCATGTTACTGACCTTAGCAAGTGGTTGGCAACTCTGATCTTGCCATAGATATTGGAGTTTTCTGACACAGCAAGGGCTATGAGTGCTGAGCAGGAATGGGTTGTATTGGGAAAACGGATTGCTTATTTTCATAAGAATACTAGCCTCAAACTGGAATGTCTATAGTCATTCATGGTTTCCTCTTTACTTACAGCAGAGATGCATTTTAAGATTGTCGAAAAGCAAAACCAAATAATGCTATTAGAAGATGGGAAAATATTAATATCTGAGACTCCGGATCATGGACAATTTAGCTGGTATCTGGTACCCAAACAAGTCATTTAGTACTTATTTTATGTCATAATTCCCAAGTAAGCCTTACCAACTACAAGTATTATATCAATATTACTCGGAATATGCCAGTCAAGAAGTCAACATCCCAGGAGAACTTAACCTTCCCCTTATTGAAACAATTTACCCAAAACACCTCAGTGTTATGCCTTTCTCTAGTCTAGGAAGTACTACCCAATTCTGAGACATCATCCTTCCTTTTTCCAGAGATAAGGAATTATACTTCTCTAAGACGCAGTTATATACCCCCCACCTGTTATTAGACTCTCAGACTCTTAAGTCTCCATATTCTTGCTCTGCTAGATCCTGTTCCTTGATCTTTCTGTCTGAATTGTACCAGCCGCTCCAAACGTCTGCTACAACGTAGCAGTAGTCTTTCCATGAGCCTATGGCTCTGATGTCACTGTCTCTTGACTCTGATTTCAGTTTCATCCTCTGAATTTATGGTACTTGCTTTTCTCATTTTGTGATGTTAACTCACTTGGTTTTCTCCAACTTGTGACCTCATGCTCACCTCTCTGTGCCGCATCCACCATCACCCAGGACTGACAGCTGTACATGAAAACACATATAAAAGCTGGGAATGTTTCTCAAATGGAAATATGCTGATCTGTTAAAAGACAGCAAATGGTCTTTATTTCACATGCAACATGAGTACCTGTATAAGAAGTAAAATGAGCAACTCACCGAGAGACAACTTTTAAAAAATAAATAAAACTCATAAAAACAATGTGTCAAATTCAACAGATGGTCAAATAATACAGCATGTATGAAACATTTGGACAAAAACCAATTTACTAAGTGAAGTGCTTAGAAAAGGCCAAAGAAAACACACCAGAGATTTATATGAACAAAATAATATGTGCACTTTTCAGATAATCATTTCATTGAAATGGGGAGACCCCCAAACAGTAGCATTTTTAAAATGGAGTTGACTCCTTTTGGAAATAACCTATCAAAATCAGTATTTTTTCTCATACTCAATCTTTTAATGAATAATGTAAACTCACAGCATTTTAATGGGTACACTACTCAATATGATCTTCTGTAATTAGTGTCACATGTGACTCTTGCCCTCTTGTGCAATTACTGAAGAATATAAAGAGACTTGAAGGTTAACAACAATGTACCATGTTTTATCTTTGCTGCTCCAATGTGCATGAACACTTCCATATGCACTAATAAACTCTTTCTAAAATCACCATGGGAATAATAACCAGGGTCATATGAGTTTGTACTCTTTACTGGGACAGGGGTGGGTTATGTAATCTTGCAGAAGGAAACTTCTGATGTCCCTTTATTCTTGTGGAGTACGAGTGGTAAGGCAAAGATCACTCCCTCAGATCAAACTGTTGTCATAGCCTGTGGAAAAAAACATGGAAAAAGGAGAATCAACCTAAAACTAGAAACAACTTTATAAGAAACATTTCTAAGAATGTAGTGAAGTGTTAAGTGAAGGCTGAAGAGCAAGCTGAAGAAAGAGATTGTTTTGTTTTGTTTTCCCCCCATTATCTTCCAGACTTTCTTTGTGCCTGTTTTCTTTTTTTTTTTTTTTTTTTTTTTTTTGATTTTACTTTAAGTTATGGGATACATGTGCAGAAAGTGCAGGTTTGTTACATAGGTATAAATGTGCCGTGGTGATTTGCTGCCTATCAACCCATCATCTAGGTTTTAAGCTCAGCATGCATTAGGTATTCGTCCTAATGCTCTCCCTCCCCTTTCCCTCTACCCGCAACAGGCTCTGGTGTGTGACGTTCCTCTCCCTGTGTCCGTGTGTTCTCATTGTTCAGCTCCCACTTATGAGTGAGAACATGCAGTATTTGGTTTTCTGTTCTTGTGTCAGTTTGCTGAGGATGATGGTTTCTAGCTCCATCCATGTCCCTGCAAATGACATGAGCTCATTCTTTTTTACAGCTGCACAGTATTCCATGGTGTATATGTGCCACATTTTCTTTATCCAGTCTATCATTGATGGGCATTTGGGTTTGTTCCATGTCTTTGCTATTGTAAATAGTACTGCAATAAACATACGTGTGCATGTCTTTATAGTAGAATGATTTATAGGTATAGGCAAAGACTTTATGACTAAAGCACTAAAAGCAATTTCAACAAAAGCCAAAATTGACAAACGAGATCTAATTAAACTAAAGAGCTTCTGAAGAGCAAAAGAAACTATCATCAGAGTGAATACGCAACTTATAGAGTGAGAGAAAATGTTTGCAATCTATCCATCTCCCAAAATCCTAATATCCAGAATCTACAAGGAACTTAAACAAATTTACAAGAAAAAAACAAATAGCCCCATCAAGAAGTGGGCAAAGGATATGAACAGACACTTCTGAAAAGAAGACATTTATGCAACTGACAAACATATGAAAAAGCTCATCATCACTGGTCATTAGAAAAATGCATATCAAAACCACAATGAGATACCATCTCATGCCAATTAGAATGGTGATCATGGTTAAAAAGTCTAGAAACAGTAGATGCTGGCGAGGATGCAGAGAAATAGGAATGTTTTTACACTGTTGGTGGGAGTGTACATTAGTTCAACCATTGTGGAAGACAGTGTGGTGATTCCTCAAGGATTTAGAACCAGAAATACCATTTGACCCAGCAATTCCATTACTGGGTATAAAGAGATTGGTTTTAAAGACAATTACTGGTAGAATCCTCTGAGCAACTTGCTCTCTGATGTTTGTTCTCTGAGAGCAGTTCCATTTCCCAAACATAAGAACAACAGGCATCCCCCCTGTAAAGACCACATACAGCAAATGTAGACAGATCCAGGTTCAAATCCCAACCACTTATGTGCCATTTAAATTCTGTGACTTAGAGCATCTTGTTTAATTTCTTCAAGCTTCAATTTCTTCATCTGAGAAATAGAGATAATAATATCATCCTCATAATTAACTGTTAAATGTAAAGCATTTAGATCTGGTGTTCGGCACAGAGTAAGTATGCAACAAATGTTAGCTAGATTAATAAACATTAATAACATTAATAAACTGATATTTAGAAACAATCTATTTGTTTCTCACCAGGTTTGCTTTGGTTCGGAAATGGCCTGTTTGCCCTATCTGGTTGCCAAACTCTTAACTATTTTAATGTAATTGGAGTTCAGGTAGTGTGTAATGGTAAGACAGTCCCCATCAACTAATTTTGTGCGCACCATTTTGTATTTCTTCAATGTTTGATATGTGTCTAGCCATTTGGTAGGTCCTTTGGAATTTATAAAAGAACCTTGCCTAAGAGACTAGGTTGAGTTCATGGAACTGGCTAAAGCAAATGGCATTATCCTGATTAGAAAGAGAAATACAGGTGGAAGTTAGACACAAGCCTACCCCTGGACAAGAGGCTACAAATCAGAAGCTCACAGTTCAGTTAGGAGAGCTTAAAAAAAAAATTAACCATGGAACATGACTTAGTGAGAGGTTGAATAGCAACATGGAACTGAGAAAAAGTCTTAGAGAGAAGGCAGTTTCCTGGCTTGGGTGGTGTGTCACATTTATCCTTATTCCACTTGTTAAAGATGTGTTTTAGCAGCTCAACAAGTTCTGCAGAAGAGGAAATAGGTTTAGATGCCTTTGGATGGGAGGAAACATTTTCTTTTTCTTCTACCCATCTTAAGTACATTGGCTGGAGCCCTGTGTATTAAACTGACAAAAGGCACATTCGCAAGAGAAAAATAAACAGTTTATGAATGTGTATAGTGCACATCACATGGAAGAAAGCTCATTGATGAGTAAGTCAAAGTTGTGGTTAGAACTTCGGCTTATATAACCTCTTAGCAAAGAACAAGAAATGTATAGAGAAGTGACAAGACAAGGGTCAAGGGTTTTAGGCTTCCAAAGGTGGCAGACTGAGGGAAGGTAACTGTATCGGGGAAACAGAGTAAGATTTGTTTATGCAGGTCTATCTCAGCACTGCCTTTCCATCTTTTTTTATGGTCATAAAAATTTCCCAGGAGAGATGATTTATGGTGGTTCTCGTTTCTCAGAAATTTCTGCTTTTAGTTAAATAAGGGAAGCTCTGGAAAGATTTCTTCATCTGTTATTTCTTATTTGACTTCAGCTCAAAATAATCTTTATGCCAAGGTAACACATTTTGGAGTGGCATATTTTGATCCCCTACAACTTCCTGGAGTAGGAAATCCATATTAATTACTTGCACCAACATAAGCAGTGGGATAGCAACTCTATAATCTTCTCATAGATTACCTACCTCCCAGGCTAATGAGCCCACCATAAAAGTCGCCCACTAACACATGTACTCTGTATGATCCCCCTGGATAGGAGTCAACTGTGTGACTTCAATAAATAATTTTTAAAGTTAGCTCTAAAGCACCAGAAGCATAACAGTTGTAGTGGAAGAACTGCAAGTGGAAGAAATGGGAAACTTTTTCCAAAAAGAAGAATCCAAACCCAGTAAAGAGCCACAGCTCCAGATGTTTGGGAATCTAGCCTGGGGCTTCTTCAAAGCTCAAGGAGTACCGTATTGCAGGGCCCACTGACCTCCCTGAGATTATCATGATGCACAAAGGATCCTTTCTGCAGTGTGAACACCAGGTACCTACTTTTCCAAGAGGCAATATCATTTTATAAATATTTCCTATGGGAATCAAAATGTGTATATAACAAAAAATAAATGTCTAACCGAGTGTCTTATTTTTAATATTGTGTTATTTTTAAGAGTAAGGCAATGCCCCCCATTGTCACCTGTTGTGCATGTGTATAGATATTGCCTATAAAACACATATTTCAAAAATAATGACTAAATTCTGACATTTATTACCTAGGAGGCATTTGCATTTTCTTCTTGGCTTCTACAGCATATGGCTGCATGTTCAAAGCACCTAAGGAGAGGTGAGGAAGGACATCTGAAAACATTCACTTTATCAGAGTAGACAATCAGAAAATATCCAAAGAACCCATTTTTTAAAATGCCAGAATTATCAAAGTAAAAAACATTAGCATGCATACACATCCTTGCGCTCCTGACGTGACATCAACTGTTTTGTGGATGCTGGTAGCTTAAAAGAGAGCTTGCTAAGCACTTCAAAGACTGTCAATGTACATGAGGTCTAGAATAGCAGATAATGAGAATTTTTGTACCATATCCTCAATTGCTCACATTATTAAAGATTCACCTTTTCTAATTCCCCTTTAATTCAGTGGGGCAGGAAAATAAGTTTATTTTTGCCTTGCTCCATCTCATCACTTCTAAGCCACTAATTTATCACCTTCCTGCCGTGTATCTTCATTTGAATTTCAATACTGTTCTCTCCAAAGCACTACTGAACTCCAAGAACTATTTCAAAGTTTTGGGATAACTTAACAACTGACCAAAATTTTTATTGTTTTCCTCAACCCTGAGATCTTTCCCCAGCCGCCACCTCACTTATTCATACATTTATTTACTCATTTATCCACTTATGAATTCACCAAATTTTGAATTCCTACTACTATGGCCACTATACCTAGGACTGCCTAGACCTAAGAGGCTTAGACAACAATATTTATTGTCTCATAGTTCGGAAGGCTAAAAATCCAAGATCAATGTGCTAGCAAGTTTGACTCCTTCCAAGGGCTATGAAGAAACGATTTGTTCCAGATCTCTCTTCCTGGCTTGACCATCTTCTTTCTATGTCTCTTCATACCATCTTTTTGTATATCTGTATCCAAACTTCCTTTTTTTATAACTACCCTAGACATATTGGATTAAGGGCCCACCCGACTCCAGTGTGACCTCATCTTAACTAATTACATGTGCAATGACCTATTTTCAAATATTGTCACATTCTGGGCAACACGGCAAGGTACTGGGGGTTATGACTTCAGCAAATGAATTTGAGGTGAAAGGGACAATTTAATTTATATTAGCCAAGTACTATGCTAAATATTAAGGAAAAAAAGCCCCTAACAGTCTCTCCAACCCCTAGATCTAACCAAAGGCCTTTGCCTCCTACTTTGGAACAAAAACAAGGATTATTTTATAGAAATTTCATCAACCATCCTATGCTTTACCTCTTCATCACACGTATTCTCTTGTATTCTTTGTGCTTCCATCCTTCCTACTAAGCAAACTAGGCCACTAAGCAAGCTAAAACCCAATTCAGCATGAACAGTTCTATCCTAGGAAAATGAAACTTAAGTTTTACCAATTAGAAACTGCCAACAAACCTCTAACTAGGGATTTTGAGGCAACTGCTCCACTTTAATCAAATATTTTCTTTGCCTTACTTCCACGTTCACCTTATAAAAGCCTTTCCCCTCACACTCCTTCACTGGAAGTGCAAACCGCCTGTGGTCTAGAGCTATCTAATTCATTAATGCTACTTGCTTAAATGAACTCTTCAAAAATTAAATGTTTTATCACTAAAGAATTGAATCTGTTATCACTATGTAAAGAGTCATTAAATGACTTGGTCACCATGACATCACATAGTTGTGATTCAATGTATTAAATTCATGGCCAAGACAGTTTCTGTTTTAGAATTTAAAGGGTAAGTATTTAGGACATGCTTGATTAGGATACTTATTCAAGGGTTAAGAGGCTCACTAATGTATATCCTGAATTGTCAGGTATATTTACAATGTTTTTGTCTCTATTCAATTATGTTTGCTTTAGCAGATAAAACGTTTTACTATTCTTCTAATTGAACACTTGTCTCCATGAATTAAAACACATAGCTTAATTACTACAACAGAGTACTGAGAAACCAGGAGGCCCTGGAGAATAGCAAATGGTACACATTCATAGACCTGCTAAGTAGAAAGCAGAAAAATGAAAGCACACAATGTTTTACAAGCAATGAAAGATAAAATTCCATTCAAAAATGAAATTAAGGAAAATGGATGTTTTAATAACCAAATGAGACATGTATAGTGAAAAGCTGCCTCTTGAGATGTGTTTGTTAAATTGCTTTGATATTTATGTGCAGGGAAGGTCAAAATGGGAAAAGGGCTTCTAAAAAAATATTAAGCATAACATTCATTCAATTCTTTAACACTCAAAAACATATATTAAGCTCCTGCTAACCTTCAGACATTATGCTAGGCACCAGAAATACAACATTGGGTAAGATAAACACAGCTTTAATTTGTTTATAGAACCGGATGCAGGAAAACATTATTCAACAAAATAAGTTACTGTTATAAATAGGAAAAGCTTGGGATGATGTGAAAGTGTGTAGCAAGAGCATCTGTGGCTCTTTTCTATTTTCCTAAAGGAAAATCTCCTAAAAGATGATCAGAGCAATGGAGAAAAACAGGTGTCCATGGCACAGGTAAACAGAGTCACTGAAACTAGTTGAGAAGATACTGAAATAATTCAGATGATAGCATCAGCTAACATGCTAACAGTGGGGACTAGGAAATGTAATGAACTTTAGAAAACTTTATGGATAGATTTGATAGCAGTTAACTATTGGTGAGATGGGGAAAGTGAGAAAAAGAAAGGCATCAAGAGTGACTCCCAGATCCTTGGCTTGAGTAAGCCGCAAGGCAAGAACCACAAGAGGGGCAGAATTGGGAGGAAAGATGATGATGAGCTCTATGCATGCTGATGTCAGGATGCTGGTGAGATTGAGAGAGGATCTTTCTGGTAGGCAAGTATGGACCTCAAAACAGAGGTCTTAGCTGGAGATATAAACTCGGGACTTAATGGCAAATGGATGGTAACTGAAACTAGGATACTGATGAGATTTACCTAAGACTTTATAAAAGTAAGATGAGAAAATGGCTTAAGAAAGCAGCCTGAGGCTAGTACAGTGGCTCATGCCTGTGATTCCAGCACCTTGGGAGGCCAAGGAGAATCACTTGAGCCCAGGAATTTGAAACTAGCCTGGGCAACATGGTGAAATACCATCTCTACGAAAAATTAAAAAATTAGCCAGGGGTGGTGGTGCACACCTGTAGTCACAGATACTTGGGAGGCTGAGGCAGGAGAATCACTTGAACCCAGGAGGCAGAGGTTGCAGTGAGCTGAGATGGAGCCCCTGTACTCCAGCCTGGGTGACAGAGGGAGACTCCTTCTCAGAAAAAAAAAAAAAAAAAACAGCAGCTTGACATTAAGAGAAATTTAATCCATTCCAAAAAGATTTGCATTCCATTTTATTTTATTTATTCTATTTATTTTTTAAATTTTACTTTAACTTCTGGGATATATGTGCTGAACATGCAGGTAGGTATACTTGAACCATGGTGGTTTGCTGCACTTATCAACCCGTCATCTAGGTTCTAAGCCCTGCATGCATTAGGTATTTGTCCTAATGCAATCCCTCCCCTTCCCCCCGCCCAACAGGCCCTGGTATATGATGTTCCCCTCCCTTTGTCCATGTGTTCTCATTGTTCAACTCCCACTTATGAGTGAGAACATGCAGTATTTGGTTTTCTGGTCTTGTGTTAGTTTTCTGAGAATAATGGCTTCCAGCTTCATCCATGTTCCTCCAAAGGACATGAACTCATTCTTTTTTATGGCTGCATAGTATTCTATGGTGTATATGTGCCACATTTCCTTTATCCAGTCTATCATTTTGGGCATTTGGGTTGGTTCCAAGTCTTTGCTATTGTAAATAGTGCTGCAATAAATATATGTGTGCATGTGTCTCTATAATAGAATTATTTAAAATCATTTGGCTATATATCCAGTAATGGGATTGCTGGGTCAAATGGTATTTCTGGTTCTACATCCTTTAAGAATTGCCACACTGTTTTCCACCAGGGGTGAAGTAATTTATACTCCCGACAGTTTTAAGTGTTCCTATTTCTTTACAGCCTCACCAGCATCTGTTGTTTCCTGACTTTTTAATAATTGCCGTTCTAACTGGTGTGAGATGCTATTTCATTGTGCTTTTGATTTGCAATTCTATAATGACTAGTGATGATTAGCTTTTTTCATACATTTGTTGGCCTTCTTCTTTTAAGAGATGTCTGTTCATATCCTTTGCCAACTTTTTGAGGGGGTTGTTTGTTTTTTCTTGTAAACTTGCTGCAGTTTCTTGTAGATTCTGGATATTAGATCTTAGTCAGCTGGGTAGCTTACAAAAATTCTCTCCCATTCTGTAGGTTGCCTGTTCAGTCTGATGATAGTTTCTTTTGCTGTGCAGAAGCATTTTAGTTTGATTAGATCCCATTTGTCAATTTTGGCTTGTGTTGCTATCGCTTTTAGAGTTTTAGTCATGAAGTCTTTGCCCATGCCTATCTCGTGAATGATACGGCCTAAGTTTTCTTCTAGGGTTTTTATGATTTGGGGTTTTACATTTAAGTCTTTAACCCATCTTGAGTTAACTTTTGTATTAGATGTAAGGAAGGGGTCCAATTTCTATTTTCTGCATATGGCTAACCAGTTTTCCTAGCATCATTTATTAAATAGGAAATTCTTTCCCCATTGCTTGTTTTTATCAGGTCTGTTGAAGATCAGATGATTGTAGATTTGTGGCATTATTTCTGAGGTCTCTGTTCTGTCTCATTGGTCTATATATGTGTTTTGGTATCAGTACCAGGCTGTTTTGGTTACTGTAGCCTTGTTTGAAATCAGGTAACATGATGCCTTCAGCTTTGTTCTTATTGCTTAGGATTGTCTTGGCCGTATGGGCTCTTCCAAAACATTTGCATTTTAAAGAAGTGAAGGTTGGAATGGGAGCTGGGTAGAAAAATGAATTCTGTTTCATAAACACGATGTTTGAGAAGCCTGAGATATCCAAAAAGAAGCTGATTGGATTTAGCTTCTAGCAAGCATCCTCCTACTTCAGTAAAAGTCAAGGAATTACAAAGGTCAAAATAGATGAGTAGCCACAAGTATTTATCTTCATTCTTGATTATGATCTCTTAAAATTATATGAAGGAATAAAATAGGTATAAATTCCTATAAATTCTGTAGCAGAAAGATTCAGGATTCCAGGAAGAAGCTATCTGGGGAAAAAAAATTATAGGTGTGATGTTATCCTTGAGAAGTTGCTAAGAACTTCAGAATGTAATAAAAAAAAAAGCCAATGCAATAAATTAGAAATATAAATAAAATGTTCATTAAAAAATGCCTAAAAGGACAATATAGACATACAATACTGATGGCCGGAGCAAAAGTAATTGCACAGCAATAACAAAATGAAGTTTACTGACTTGCAAACAACAGAATCAATTACTAGGCAAAATTCAAAAGAAATAATGATTACCTTATTAATATAAGGAATAGAATTTATATCTTATCAACCTTAACAATTTAAAGTGAAAGTAAAATATACAAATTTTGGTGAATAGGAGAAAGAAAAGGTGAAGTTATGTCACATTAGAATATGACGGCTCAAGATTTATTGCACATAGTTCATGGAACAAGAATTTTTAAATTACTGAAATTTATTAAGAAGAATTATGACACTGGTATGGGGAAAGAAAGTTTAGTAAGTTATGAGAAAGCATGCTAAACTTTATCTATTATAGCAGAAAGCCAATAGATCATGTTTAAATTAATAAATCAAGTAATAATCAAGTAATAATATGAGCATAGTATATGGTAGTAGGTTGAAACTGCTAGAAGAAACAGTTTAAAAATGGTAATCTCAAAAAATAAATAGATAAAATTTAAAAAATGAAAACAGCTATCTCTGCAATAGAGGAAGTAGAGAACTGAAAGAGATGCCACAGTGGCTCATGCCTGCAATCCCAACACTTTGGGAGGCCGAGGCAGGCAGATCACCTGTGGTCAGGAGCTTGAGACCAGCCTGGCCAATATGGTAAAACCCTATCTCTACTAAAAATACAAAAACTATCTGGGTGTAGTGGCAGGCGCCTGTAATCCCAGCTATTTGGGAGGCTGAGATGGAAGAATCACTTAAACCCGGGAAATGGAGGTTGCAGTGAGCCAAGATCACACCATTGCACTCAAACCTGGGCAAGAAGAGTGAAACTCAGTCTCAAAAAAAAAGAAAAGGAAAAGGAAGAGATATAAGTGAGAATATTTCATCATAAACCCTTAGATACTCTTTGATTATCAACCATACACATTTTATTTTTTATATAAAAAAAATTTTTTAAAGTCTAAGACAATCTATCCCAACCTACTTGTTTAACTTTCTTTCTTTCTTTCTTTTTTCTTTTTCCTTTCTTCTTTCTTTCTTTCTTTTTCTTTCTTTCTTTCTTTTTCTTTTTCTTTCTTTCTCTTTTTCTGAACCTTAGCTGCAACCAAAATAGAATATTCGACAGAAATTACTGAGACTGTTCCCTTTGTACTGGAGGAGCATTATGGGGTGCTAGAAGCAAATAAAAATCAGCTGGAGTACTAAGTATATTGCCAACAGCATTTGTCTAGTCCTCTTTCTTATAATTGTACACACACACCCCACCACCAACAACAACAACAACTGCTATAACAACACATTCACAAGAGATGGTGCCATTTGGTCTTCAACTTAGCTCAGATCCCAAGATTTTAAGCTCTCTGCTACCCATCTACTGTTAGGTTGTTCCTGATATTCAGAGCAGCATATCTCTTTTGTTCTTCTTTCTCTGTTAGTCATATCTTCTTCTGCTAACTTAACAAACCACTCCACATTCTTGATCAGCCCCCAACCCTCAGATTCTGCTAACTTCATAATATAGGTCACCATGTGACTTATGGACTTCTCCATCTGTCCAAATCTTACACATTCTTTAAGATCCACCTCAAATACCAACTCTTCGTAATTTCTTCTCTGCACTCCACAGAGTTTTGCTTCCTATCTATAAAAACAGAGGTCACCATGCTTTATATTGCAAATTTGTTGTTTATATATATATTTTAAGTTTCTCTCAATTTTAAATTCTTTCAAGACTAGGATTACAGCTTGCTAATCTCTTATCTAACATAGTAAATGTAATATTTTAATGCATATAATGCTCCTTAGATGAATATTTAATTGTATTTTAATTTTGGCAAGATTCTCACTGTCTTAGTTCATTTAGTATTTTTTTAAAAGAAATACCTATAGCTGAGTAATTTATTAAAAAAAAAAAGACGTTTATTTGGTTCATGGTTCTGCAGGCAGAACAAGAAGTATGGACCAAGCATCTGCTTCTGGTGAGGGCTTCAGGCTCCTTCCACTCATGGCAGAGGGTGACCGGCAATGTACAGAGATCCTAAGGCGAGAGAGGAAGCAAGAGAGAGAGCTGGGAGGTGTCAGGCTCTTTTTAACAATCAATTCTTGCAGGAGCTAATAGACTGAGAACTCACTGGCCCCTACCTTTAGGGAGGGTATTAATATTCATGAGGGATCCACAGCCATGACCCAACCACCTCTTGTTTGATCTCCAACACTAGAGATCAAATTTCAACATGAGACTTGGAGGGGAAGAAATACCTGAACTATCGCACTCATGGATTTCTATTAATTGTTCAATTAGGAATTATTTTCTGTAGGTTTTTGAGGTGAGGCTCTCATTTTCTTCATAAGCATTTGCTTACTATATATTACATACTTTTTATACTATGGCTCTTCCAAAACAAAGATGGCTTGCAAAATAGTAACACACTTACGGGGTTAATAAAATGGAAACTGAAAATTTAAGTGTAGAAAGGAATCAAACATGTTTCACATATTTTCTGTGACTGAGCCTTAATATTACTTTTGCAGCTTTCTAATTTCCAGAGCAAAAAAGGAAATATTCATTAATTTCAACTAGTGTTTCTAGATATGCTCTAATTTGGTGTTGGCAACCAGATAGGCAACCCAGGGAACTTTCAAACAGTGTGAAGGACATATCAAAAGGTCTCACACATGAGAAATTATGATTGATCCTAGAAGCAGAAAATGGTACAGAAAAAATATTTGGTGACATAATAAATGACATATTTCCCGAAGGACATGTTTACAGATTCAGGAAGCGTGGAAAACCCCAAGCAGTAGGAATTTAAGATAAACACATCTAGGCATACCGTAGTCAAACCGCAGAACCAAAAAATAGAGATAAAATCTTGAAAACAGCCAAGAAAAGAACAGCATATTTGAACCATGACTTGAACAACATTTGAACAATGATTCAATAGTTTTTTAAGAGTTAAGATAAAATAAAGACATGTCCAGATAAAAATAAACTAGCAGGGTTATCGCCAGCAGCTCTGCAATGAAACAAATGTTGAGGAAGTTCTTTTGGCTGAAGAAAAATAATACCAGAAAAAAATCTAAATTTTCTAGAAGGAATGAAGAGAATGGGATTCTATAAACATCTGGGTCAACATAAGAGAATATTGTTTTCTCCTAATTTCTTTAAAATGCATATGATTTTAAGCAAAAATATAATATTCTTTTGTGTGTTTTATAGAATAAGTACATATAATACGTATGAAAATTATAACATAATAAATGGAAAGTCAGTAAATGGACCTATGGAGTCGCAAAGTTTCTCCATTGTTTGTGAAGCCATACAATATTAACTCTAAGTAGACTGTGAGACGTTAAGAATGTATATTGTAATTCCATGGGCAACCATTAAAACTAATGCAAAAACATCTGAAAATCCAATAAATAAATTAAAATATAGTTTAAAAAAATTCAATTAATCTAAAAGGAAACAAGAAAGGTGGAATATAGGAACAAAGAAGCAGAGGAGACAAACAGAAAACAGACAGTAAAATGATAGACCTGATTCTAAACATGCCAATAATTCTATTAGCTGTCATTGGCCTAAACACTCCAATTAACAGAGATTGTCAGAATACATTTTTTAAACACCAAAACATGTTATCTCAAGAAAATGCAGGCTGGGCACAGTGGCTCATGCTGGTACCCTCAGCACTTCGGGAGACGGAGGCAGAAGGATCACTTGAGCTTAGGAGTTCGAGACCAGGCTGAGCAACACAGTGAGATGTAGTCTCTAAAAAATAAAAATAAGCATAAATTAGCAGGGTGTGGTGGCACACACCTGTAGCTCCACCTATTCGGGTGGTTGAGGTGGGAGGACTGCATAAACCCAGTCGATCTAGGCTGCAGTGAGCCATGTTGCACCATTCCACTTAGCCTGGGTGACAGTATTCGATCCTGTCTCAGAAAATCAAAACAAAACAAAAAAAGAAGATGTACTTTAAATATAAAGATGCTGATAGATTGAAATTAAATAGCTGGGAGAAAAATGCCATGCAAACTATAGGCATGAGAAAGGCTAGAGTGTTTATATTAGTGTGAGATAAGGTAGACTTCAAGACAAAGAGTATTATTGGAATAAAGAGTGACAATTCGTAATGTTAAAAGAACCAATAAATCAGGAAGATATAATAATCATAAATATGTAAGCACCTAATACAGACTTTAAAATACATGAAGAAAAAAATGAGAATTAATGGAGCAATAGACAATTCCAGGATCACACTTAGAGATTTTAACACTCCACTCTCAGCAATTGATGGGCCAATGATTCAAAAAACTTAGGGTAAAAAGGATGATTTCCGCAAAACAGATAATCCCTGATATAGACAATAAAAAGATAGCTATACCAATGTTGTTGCTAATATCAAACTGTGAAACAAAATTTACCAATGATCTACAAATGCATATACTGTCATACTTCACTTGATGATGAGTATAGGTTCTGAGAAATGAAAAATCTACACAAATTTACCTGAAATATCTAATTGTTATTAGCACTTGTTGTCGTGATACATATTGGATATGTTACCTTTTTGAGCCTTGCATATGACATCTATAAAATACGAACATAAAAACCGTAATTCACCCTCCAAAATCAGAAGGCTTCCCCAATATATCGTTGGGTTTTCTTTCACTGCTAAAGTGTATGATTCCGCAAAATTAAAGCTATGAATTTTCACTTGATACCCAAACAGGAAAATCTTGTAACCTTAGAACTTGAAGACAGGCACTGCATGTAGTCATATAGTAAATGCAAATAATGCTGTCTATAATGAAATTTTAACATTTTGACTTGACAAAATAAATCAAACCATCAACAACTATTTTTTTGTAGAGAGTCACTTTATTCTTTGTCCATAATGATGATTTTCTTATTTTTCCTTCCTGGAATTCTGTGTTAAATACAATCTTATATATAAATACAATCTTTATAATATAAATATAATCTTATAGAGAAGACACATGTTTATAAAACAAATGAAAACAGAACTGCTGTTGTTGACATGATGCGTAGGAGCCCAGATTTCATTTCACCTCGGGGAACAATCAGAGCACAGGTTCTCCCTCAAGGGGGCGCCTCAGAGGTGGAAAAATCACAGTAAAAGGAGTCTCCTCTGGTGGACATTCTTTCCAGGGACATACAGTTTCTTATTTACACTTTCTTGAAACTCCAAAAGTCACGGATCGGCATAGTCTCACTTTTTTCTACTCATCTCAACGCCAGACACACTGATGCATGAAAAAAATATGCATCTCAGCATTTTATATTACATTCTGTTAATTTGCCTTAAATGGCTTTGCTGAATTGTGTTATGTATAAATCTAATCAGCATTCCCTATTTCCCTTCTACCATAAGATCTCCAAAAGAATATATAATTGCTGAATTGACTAAATTATCAGGATCCAACATCTGGTTTGAATTAAACATTAAAATACACGAGGAAAATATTGAAAGGCTCCAAAAGACAGCAAAGATGAAACTATATAGAAAATAAAAGAAGTGAACCTGTTTAACTGGTCAATGTAAAGGCAGTAAGAAACTTACTGTCTTTGAATTAGGAGGAAAACACTATTATGCAGTAATGACTTTTTAATCCTTGCTATTTCATGAGGGATTTGCTAGAAAAAGGGAGGATTTCCTCTTAATGAGAACTGACTGGACCCACAATGCTACTCAGCAATTCCAAATCAGCAAACACACCTTTCTAAATGATTAGAAAGACTATTGTTCTGAATAGTCTTTCTAAGCATTTACCATATTCTCCAAGATTTCTGTCCCACTTTCACTCTCTAAGAATATCCTAAAAAGAAACCAAAGGCATGAATGAAGGCAATGGGGGTGAGATTACAAAGCATTGCTAATGAGGGGAAGATGTGGCAGCTTCTTGGAATAGGAAGTATGTTTGATCTGAAAGGATAGAGGGAGACGTACCGGTTGACATCCAGGACTCTGAACTGTGCAGCTCAGTGAATGGTGCTGCTGTTCACCAACACTGGGCATGCAGGAGGAGGCAGAAATGGAAAGAAAAGGAAGGAAAGGTGATGATTTGGAGAATAAGTGTATTCCTGTTGGATACACTGAATCAAAGTGTCTTTGGGAGTTGCACTGGAAATGTCTAGAATGCAGTCAGGTATACACAGCTAAAGCTGGGTGGAAACACAGATTTTGGAGTTCTCAGTGTGGCTAATGCCACAGGTATAATTGAAATTGACCAAAAAGAGCAAGTAAAAGAGAGGTGCTCAACTTGGGAACCACAAACTCCTGTGGGTGCCATGAGTATCTTCAGGGGCATCCTTTAATCCCCTGAAATTCCGTGAGATTTTGTGAGTATGTTCTTTTCCTAGGGGGAGAAGGCCTGTCTCTTTCTGTGTTCTCAAAAATTCATTACCCAAAAAGGTTTTGAAACAAAGATCTAGATTGAGAAATGAAAATATTCAGGAAGCATGCTCTGAAGAATCTAATGTCCGTACATATAGAATATATAAATGTTCATACAGATAAAGAGAATTAGGAGCCAAGAGGGAGCCTGAGAAAGAGCTGGCAGCCAGAGAGCAGAAGTGGAAAGACACAAGCCTGGATGCAAGAGAAGGCAAGATTTCAAATAGGAGAACGCCCCATCTATCGCTAAGGGTACAGATCAGATATTAACCCTCAGCAGGGCCCTCTCTGATCACTTAGCTCAACCACCCATATGTATGTATCTCCCACACAAAAGATAAAGTTCTCTGTGAGCAGGAACCCTGAATCCCAGTGCTTGAAACAACAAACATAAAGTGATTGTCAAATGATTAACTGATTCACTGCTATGGGAGACAATTTGCAATTTTTAAATTTCATTTTTACCTTTTCTTCTTCCAAAAATACATTAGATTCAAGTAGTTCAAGACATTTTTGATTTAATAACTACATGAACAAGTAAGCAAATATTTTACCATTTGTTTCCTGATACGACCAATAACAATAAAGGCAGAGTGCTATCGAAGAATATAGAATAAAAGGGGGAGGGGAAAAAATTGGTGACTGGGCCGAGCATGGTGGCTTACACCTGTAATCCCAGCATTTTGGGAGACCGAGGTGGGTAGATCACAAGGTCAGGAGTTTGAGACCAGCCTGGCCAATATGGTGAAACCCTGTCTCTACTAAAAATACAAAAAAATTAACTGGGTGTGGTGGTAGATACCTGTAATCCTAGCTAATCCAGAGGCTGAGGCAGGAGAATTGCTTGAACCCAGGAGGCAGAGGTTGCAGTGAGCAAATATCACGCTAACCTAGGCAACAGAGCACTTGAACCTGGGCAACAGAACAAGACTGTCTCAAAAAAACAAAATAGGTAACTGAACAGTAAAGTAACTAAAAGGGTTAGTCACTGACATTTACAGTTATTAGTCAGTTTTATGACTAAAATTATTATTTATATAATATAAGCCTTTCATTTTATTCCATAATCTATAATGCTAGATAGGAGCAGATGCAGCAGTTGTCAATAATTGCTAAAAGCCAACCACACTGGACAGTTCAAAGGCCTTTATTATAAGCTGAATGCTGTCAAACGTAAGGTCCTAAGGCAGTTAAGCAGTAAGTGTTTACAGAGGAAAATGAACGCTTCTTTCCTAGCCAATTTGAATAAAAACAACAAAAGTCATTTCAAACATTTTAACAAAATGCTACACACTCATCTCGAATAAAATACGTTATTGCTCAGAGTTATAGAATATTACATTATTGAAAATAGACACATTTCCATACTTTTTATATTTAGGCCATGTTTAATACTCACTATTAATAAACCATCAGACAAGATGAAACCCCAACCCTAGGCAAAGTACTTTATACTTCCACTTTCAGGGATTCATAAGAACACTTGAATTAGATTTGAAAATATTAAATTCCACTGAAATGCAGATATAACAAATACATCAATTTGACAATGGGAAAAGCATCTGTGTATTAAACCGTTCAGGTAGAAGATGGTCTCTGCAATCAAATAGCTTGTGAACTGATGCATTTTTCAGAGTTGTCTTAAATGAATTCTGTTGGGGAGAGCACGATTTTCAAAGTGGCTGTTATTCTCATTCCTGTACTGACTCATAAGAGTCAAGAAAGGAGAAAGGAGAATCGACATTTGCACACAAGTGCAGGGCTAGCTACATAATTTGCAGAGCCCAATACAAAAGGAAAATTTGAGACTTGTTTTTCAAAAAGCAGGGTGCAACCGGTTTTTTTTCTTGAGTGCCGGTGAGGCACAGCTCCTGTGGGTTCTTGGCCTCCAACCTCTTAAAGAATAAGCGGTGGGGCCGCTGTAGGTGCACCGTGTGCTGGTAAAAGTAAATATCGGACCCAAGAAGTGTTGCAGAAAGGTGATTTTATTTAGGTAGAGGAAAGAGAAGGAAAGGAGAAGAAGAGAAAGACTTCCATGAAGAGTGTGGAAGAGGATTTCAGAGGGAAATCCCAGAGGGAGC
>CAUYLG010045483.1:0-18020 GCA_963573385.1 Cacajao melanocephalus | reverse complement strand
GCAATATCTGGAAGAAATGTTACAGCCAAACAGCAGAAAGATTAAAATATGGATAAAGGACTTAGAGATTTCTCTAAAGATATATAAACAGTCAACAAGCACATGAAAAGATATTCAGCATCCTTACTTATTAGGGAAATGCAAATCAAAATCACAGTGAGGTACTACATCATACCTGCAAGGATAACTATAACAATTTTTTTTTCAATTTGACTCAGTTTCCCTCTTGTTGCCCAGGCTGGAGTGCAGTGACATGATCTTGGTTCACTGCAACCTCCACCTCCTGGGCTCAAGTGATTCTCCTGCCTCAGCCTCTCGAGTAGCTGGGATTGCAATCATGTGCCACCACGCCTGGCTAATTTTTTGTATTTAGTAGAGATAGGGTTTCACCATGTTGGTCAGGCTGGTCTCGAACTCCTGACCTCAGGTTATCCACCCACCTTGGCCTCCCAAAGTGCTGCAATTATAGGTGTGAGCCACCACACCTGGCTTATAATAATTTTTTTAGGCCTGGCATGGTGGCTCATGCCTATAATCCCAGCACTTTGGTAGGCTGAGGATGGTGGATCACGAGGTCAAGAGATGGAGACCATCCTGGCCAACATGGTGAAACCCTGTCTTTACTAATAATACAAAAATTAGCTGGGCGTGGTGTTGTGCACCTGTGGTCCCAGCTACTTGGGAGGCTGAGGCAGGAGAATTGCTTGAACCCAGATGGCGGAAGTTGCCGTGAGCCAAGATTGTGCTGCTGCACTCCAGCCTGGAAACATAGTGAGACTATGTCTCAAAAACATAAATAAATATATTTTTTAATGGAAGACAAGTGTTGGTGAGGATGTGGAGAAATTGGAACCTTACACTGCTCATGAAAATGTAAAATGGAAAACAGTTTGGCAGATCCTCCTAAAGTTAAACAAGAATTATCGTGTGATCCAGCAATGCTGCTTCCAGGCATATACCCCAGAGTTGAAAACAGTATTCAAACAAAAACATATACATAAATGTTCACAGCAGCACAATTCAAAATAGTCAAAAGGCAGAAATAATCCAAACGTCCATCAAATGATGTGTGGATAAACAAATGTGATAGATACATTCAGTAGAATCTCTGCTTTAAAAAGAAGGAAATTTTGACGCATGGATGAGCCTTGAAGACATTATACTAAGTTAAATAATCAGTCACAAAAGGAAAAACACTCTATGATTCCACTTATATGAGGTACCTAGAATACTCACAATTGGGAAGACAGAAAGTAGAATGGCAGTTGCCAGGGATTACACTTAAAAATGATTAAAATGGGCCAGGTGTGGTGCCTCATGACTGTAATCCTGGCACTTTGGGAGGCCCAGGTGGGTGGATCACCTGAAGTCAGGAGTTTTAGACCAGCCTGGTCAATGTAGTGAAACCCCATCTCTACTAAAAATACAAAAATTAGCTGGGCTTGGTGGTGCATGCCTGTAATCTCAGCTACTCAGGAGGCTGAGGCATGAGAATTGCTTGAGCTCAGGAGGCAGAGGTTGCAGTGAGCCAAAATTGTGCCCCTGAACTTAAGCCTGGGCGACAGAGGGAGACTTTGTATTAAAAAAAAAAAAAAAAAAAAAAAAGGAAATGGTTAAAATGATAAATTTTTGTTATATATATTTTACCACACCTTTTAAAAAGAAATGAGGTATTGATACTTCATTAACAATGTGGATGAACCCAGAAAACATTATGACAAGTGAAAGGAGGCAGAAACTGAAGGTCATGTGTTGTTGTATGATTTCAATTATATGAAACATCCAGGATAGGTAAATTCATAGAAACAGAAAGCAGATCGGTGGGTGCCAGGGGCTGGGTGAGGAGGGAACAGTGAGTGACTGCTGGATGGGTACAGGGGTTGGTGTGATGAAAATATTTTAGAACTAGAGGTGATGTTTGCCACAACCTTGTGAATATACTAAATGTGTGTTTTTAATTGGCTAATTTTATACTATGTGAATTTCACCTCAATTTTTTGTAACAGAGACTCCTTGAGGGTGAGCAAAGACCTGGAGACCAGCATGCAGGTAAAGAAAAGGAAAGAAAGAGACCATTAGTGCATGTGGTTGTCAGCTGGCTGCTGGGACCTGAGGAGACTCACTTGTGGAGGCACCTGGTCTTTGTCCCTGATGTCCCGTACAAGGCAGGCATTAATCCTGTGATCCTTATTTGAAGCTCAGGTTTGATTTGTTCTTAAGTACCTGGTGATACCCCCAAGCTTGTAATAATATTTTCTTAGTCGTTACAGCCAATATCTCAAAAGTAAGATGCTTGGGAAACCAAGACAAGGAACTGTGTGTTGCAAACAGCATCACCCTGGAGAAGAGGTGGCAGGAGGTGACCTACAGAAAATGGAGCAATAGCCTAGAGCAAGAAACACAGAACAAAAGAGAACTGAGACGTTAGGCAAGCTCCTGGAAGCACCAGCGGGACAAGCACATATTCAGGGGCCTTCTAACAGACTAGACTTCCAGTATCCTCAGATGGGGCTAGACATGTTATATAGACATTCAACACTAGAGAACTCAGGGGCATGTGATTTATACCAAGTAACGCATACACAGCAGATGTGTTCCTGTGGAGTGGAATTCTGGAAAAGCTCACAACCCAGAACATAATGTAGACTCCTCCAACCACAGCACCCTCCAATCCTGAGAAGTGCTGATTCTCCATCTGAGCTCCCATTCTCCTGCAACTTTAGGAGAGAGTTCACCTAAGGGTCAGACCAGCATCTCCAAACACAGCTCCCCATGTCTGCCTGTTGGTGGCACTTGTGGGAGAAGGGGAGATGATATGAAAAGAGCCATAAGAGGAGTCACTTGGACAGGGTGGAGCTTGGTGGAATCTGCCATTTGTGCTGTTGGAGGCAAATGTGGAATTTGGCATCTTCCGCAGCATCAGGCACAAGAAACTCTCCAGTGCCCATGACTTTTCAAAGCACATCTTGGAGACCCAGTTGGCCCAGGCTCCACATAGGCAGGAGCTCAGCTTCACTCACAGCAGGATTCCTAGTGCCAAGAACACCATGCGTGCATAGCAGATGATCAGAATAATTGTATGTGGCTGAATCAGTGAGAGGTAAGAGAGGGGACTTGATCCTGGCTGCAGACTAAGAGACCTCATTATAACCTAACACATGAGGCCAAGCATGGTGGCTTAGACCTGTAATCCCAGCACTTTGGGAGGCTGAGGCTGGAAGATTGCTTGAGCCCAGGAGTTCAAAACCAACCTGGGCAACATAGTGAAACCCTGTCTCTGAAAAGAAAAATTACCAGGGCATATAGTCCTAGCTACTTGGAAGGCTGAGGCAGGAGGATTGCTGGAGCCCAGGAGTTTGAGGTTACAGTGAGCTATGATTGCGCCACTGTACTCCAGCAATAGAGCGAGACCCTGTCTCTCTACAAAAACCATATATACATATAGGGTATGTGTGTGTATGATATCAGAAAAAAAAATAACCTATTCATTGTTGGGGAGAAAAGAGCCTGACGGCTTCAAATCAGGCTCTGATCCCTCTGGCTCTGTGATAAGGGGCAGGACATGTTACCAAGCTCAGCCTCAGCGTCTCTACCTGTGAAACGGGCTTGATTCAGTATCTACCACACAGGACTACCGTAGTATTAAGTGAATTAATGTATGTGAGATATTTAGCATGATGACCGACACATGGTTCTCAGTTAGAAACAACTATTGCTATTAAGTGCAGTGCACTTTGGTTTTCACAGAGCTAACAATTTTTACTCTAGCTTTGTGTCTTTGAAAGATTTTTGAACTCTGAGAATGCCCTTTTAAAACCTCAGCACTTTGAGCTTCAACAGCTGGCATTTTTGTCAATTAGTTAACAGTGTGCTGAAAGCAAGTCCCTGGAGAGAGTGTCCACGGGCATGAGCCACAGGGATTACAGTGCCAGGTCTGCGGAGGTAGCAACTGAGGATGTCAACAGAGAAAGCACAGAGTACCAAAGACAAAGTTGCCCAGGACAGTTCTGTGTTAGCTACCTGGTGGCAGCCTGGACACCCAAAGATAGAGTTGGAAACACCTCTAATGCAAGAGGCGGATGCCCCAGAGACTGGCTGATTCTGTGGCTGATTCCTCAGCCCTGCCATGATGCAGCTTTGTGACTTCCTGGAGAGCCTACATGCAAGCAGAAAAGTCCCAGGATAAAGAAATGTGGATATTCCACACATTTGAAAAAGAACTGGAGGGGTGAAAAACACAAGCTGTCCCAGTAGGCCCGGGACTGCCCTGGTTTTAACACTAAATGTCCCACATCCTAACAACCCTTAGTCCCAGGCAAATCAGGCTAGTTGGTCGTCTAATTCGAGATTATCAAAGGAGGTGGGTTTTAACATCCTTTTCTCTTTCCTGTTATATTGAGACATAGGGTGCTGTTGAATAAACTTGATTCGATTTCTTCAAAAAAGCCAGAAATTGAGCTAATAGATTTTGCTCATATTTGGTATTTGAATTGGACTATATACAGTCTGCATGTTTACCTTATTTTCCATTATATAATGGCACCAAATATCACAATTATTTTTAAAAATCATGTCTCTAGTAGTGGATTACTAGGTGTTGAAATACTTTATAATATACTTATGAAAACATTTGTACAAATAATTTTATCCTCCACATGACATTTAGGAAAGTTTAGTTTGGCTGGGCACAGTGGCTCACTCCTGTAATCCCAGCACTTTGGGAGGTCAAGGCGGGTGGATCACCTAAGGTTAGGAGTTCGAGACCAGCCTGGCCAACATAGTGAAACTGCGTCAACAAAAGCAAAACTCTATCTCAAAAGAGAGAGAGGGGGGAGGGGAGAGAGAGAGAGAGAGAGAGGAGACAATTTTAATTAGCATTATCTTTTTTTTTTGGCAAAAGATTTAAAATAAGAATAAACCAAATAAAGTTTGTGTACTAAGAGAACAATGGAATACTTCCATAGTTTCTTGAACAACTGTAGTAAAGCCAGAGTATTCGAAGCTTCCCAGCCTTAACAGTCTACCATCTGAACATGAAGCCGCAGCCTCACAGCTCTGCGCACCTCCTCACCATCCACATCTGCTCATGTTGGTGTTTAATCCCTACCCAAGTGTCACCCTGGACTTGTCCTCGAGGACATGCCCAGTGGACTCAAATGCAAGTCCACCTGTATTCTTGGGCCTCTCCTTCATGGTGGTGCCTTTCACTATGATGTTCCCTTGCCCTTTGAGCCTGAGGGCAAGGCCAAGCTGCCCCACCTCCCAGATGGGAAGTATGCTCCTCCCCACTCTGGGCCAAAATAGGTCACCTGGGTTCTGGTCCTCTGAGAGCCTACTGAATACAAGTCAGTAACATGAAGCTGTTTTGTTCATTACCCATATAATTCAACAAATCCAATTTGTGAGATAGTATTGACTTGTGGCCAGAAACTCCAGGGTCATTCTGCCCTAGCTTGAATCCTGGCACCATTTACTGCTATGTGATCTCAGATGCCATAACTAATCTCTCTAATTCTGTTTCCCTGCATTTAAAATGCAGACAATGCCCATGGGTTTGTCCTAATGACACAATGACTGTGTATTAAAAGGCTTACTATTGGCCCGTCATGTCTCGATAAATGTGCTACCATTCTTTCTCTGTGTTGACACTGGAGGTACAATTGCAAATAAGACACATACTTGTCTTCAGGATGCCTGCAGTCTAGTGGGCCAGTTGGATTTATTTCAGTTCAACTCTTGGTTAACAAATGTAAAATAGGATGTATTGTCAAAAACATGAACATCCAGAAAGAGTCTGTCTGGTACAGAAATAATTGTGATTAAGCACAACAAAAAAAATGTGGCTGGCACGGTGGCTCAAACCTGTAATCCCAGCACTTTGGGAGGCTGAGGCAGTCAGATGACAAGGTCAGGAGTTCGAGACCAGCCTGATCAATATGGTGAAACCCCATCTCTACTAATAATACAAAAATTAGCTGGGTGTGGTGGCACACGCCTGTAGTCTCAGTTACTCAGGAGGCTGAGGCACAAGAATCTGTTGAACCTGGGAGGCGGAGGTTGCAGTGAGCTGAGATCACACTACTGCACTCTAGCCTGGGCAACAGAGAGAGACTCCAACCCAAAAAATTGTATAGCATCAGGGTAGACAATAATAGTGCTAGGCAAAATTACTCAAAACTTGGAAACAGAATAAAGAGATTCCACTTCTATCAATGCCATGCTATAGGATGATTGTCTGAGAAACCCTTCCAAGGGTCTTCTGAGTCTCCAGGAAAAAGAATTTCGACTATTTATTTTTGACATTATTACTGAGTAGGCTCAGACATTTTACAGCCCTGTAAAGTTAGAAATTACCTCCTAAGAAACTGATGAGCTGGTTTTCTTTTCCATGGTGGAAACATGAGATAACCCCAACTGCTGCAGTTTAATTGCCCAGTAAGACATTAACTAGGGCTGCATCTAATGTAGCAATATTAATTCATGCTTCCAATTTGTTCACATTGACTATAATAATCCTAATTTTTCAAATTCTCTTTTGAACTCACTTTATGGTTTCCTTTATTACTGAGATAAATAAAATGTTGGCATATGCTCACTATCTTTTTGGGTAAGATTATAGGATTTTTTTTGTTTGTTTTGTTTTTTGAGAGGGAGTCTCGCTCTGTTGCCCAGGCTGGAATGAAATGGCGTGATATCTCGGCTCGCTGCAATCTCTGCCTCCTAGCTTCAAGCGATTTTCCTGCCTCAGCTTCCTGAGTAGCTGGGATTACAGGCACCTGCCACCACGCCCAACTAATTTTTGTGTTTTAGTAGAGACAAGGTTTCTCCATGCTGGCCAGTCTGGTCTCGAACTCCTGACCTCAAGTGATCTGCCCGCGTTGGCCTCCAAAAGTGCTGGGATTACAGGTGTAAGCCACCACGCCTGGCAAGATTATGATTTTTAACATTCAGAGAACTATATGTTGACAGAAATCTAAACAAAGTGGATAGAAGGAAAGGTTATGCAATACAGAAGGGGAAACTTGGGGAAGACCTGGTGGAGACTATACCTAAGCTAAGTCTTAACAGGAATTAAATAAATAGCTGGAAGAGAAGGAGAAAGAGGCTATTTCAGACATAGGGAGCGTCGCAGGTGATGGGAGCACAATGTCATGGGTGTAGAAGAATGCCAGGAGATGAGGCTGAGAAGCCAGAGCCTGAGGCATTCATGTCATGCTAATTCATCAGAGCCTTTTCCTTCATGAAATCAGGATGTCTTTAGTCGGGGAGACAGAGCGAGACTCCGTCTCAAGAAAAAAACAAGCCGAGCATGGTGGCTCACCCCTGTAATCCCAGCACTTTGGAAGGCCGAGGTGGGCAGATCATGAGATCAGGAGTTCGAGACCAGCCTGGCCAACGTGATGAAACCCCATCTCTACTAAAGATACAAAAAATTAGCCAGGCATGGTGGCAGGTGCCTGTAATCCCAGCTACTCAGGAGGCTGAGGCAGGAGAATCGCTTGAACCTGGGAGGCGGAGATTGCAGTGAACCAAGACTGCGCCACTGCACTCTAGCCCGGGCAGCAAAGCGATACTCTGTCTCAAAAAAGGAAAAAAGAAAAAATAGAAAACAGGATATCTTGAAGAATTTTTAGCTAGAAAGTGACGTAGTAAGATAGATTTGTGTTTTAGAAAGACCAATTTTTTTTCCAAACTTTTAGGTTCAAGGGTACACGTGCAGATTTGTTATATAGGTAACCTAGTGTCATGGGGTTGTTGTACAGATTATTTTGTCACCCAGGTACACCTACTACACAATAGTTATGTTTTTTATAATCCTCGCTTCCTCCCACCCTCCACTCTCAAGTAGGCCTCACTGTCTATTGTTCCCCTTTGTGTCTTTGAGTTGGCATCGATTAGCTCTCACCTATAAGTGAGAATATGTGGTATTTCGTTTTCTGTTCCTGTGCTAGTTTGATAAGGATAATAGCCTTCAGTTCCATGAATGGTCCAGTAAAACACATGATCTCATTCTTTTTTATGGCTGCACACTATTCCATGGCATATATGTACCACATTTTCTTTGTCCATTGTCATTGATGGCATTTAGGTTGATTCATGGGCAGGTAGGTTGGACATCTAGGATGGGCATTTAGGTTGATTGCATGTCTTTGCTATTGTGAATAGTGCTGCAGTGAACGTTCACATGCATGTGTCTTTATGACAGAATGATTTAAATTCTTCTGGGTAATATACCCAATGATGGGACTGCTAGGTTGAATGATAGTTTCGTTTTTAGTTCTTCGAGGAATTGTCACAGTGCTTTCCACAATAGTTGAACGAATTTACACTCCTGCCAACAGTGTAAAAGCATTCCCTTCTCTCTGCAACCTTGTTAGAATCTGTTATTTTTTGACTTTTTAATAATAGCCATCCTGACTGGTGTGAGATAGGATCTCACTGTGGTTTTGATTTGCATTTCTCTAATGATAAGTGATATTGAGCTTTGTTTCATATGCTTGTTGGCCGCATGTATGTTTTCTTTTGAAGAGTGTCTTTTCATGTCCTTTGCCTACTTTTTAATAGGGTTGGGTTTTTTTCTTGTTGATTTGTTTAAGTTCCTTACATTAATAGAGTCTGGACATTAGACTTTTGTCAGATGCATAGTTTGCAAAAATGTTCTCCCATTCTGTAGGTTATCCGTTTACTCTGTTGAGAGTTTCTTACCTATATAGAAGCTCTTACATTTAATTAGATCCCGTTTGTCAATTTTTGCTTTTGTTACAATTGCTTTTGGCAAGAAAGACTAATTTTGTATGAAGAGTACATGCATAAGTGGAAGTGAACCCAAAGATATGCAGCAAGCTACTGAGAAATGGGAAGGGTATGAATTAAGGCAGCAAGCAGGCACAGAACAATCTGACATATAAAATAAATAGGGCACAATGTAGGAGTGGTGAAAGAGATAGGAGGTGGGAAAGGGCATAAGCAAGATTTGATTATTGACTCTCTGAGGGTGGCAAGGAAAAAGGAGTTGACCTACATCAGCAATTCCTGCGTAGGGCATAGAGATTTTATCACTTCTGTTGTGAAGACTACAGGGAGAGCAGGCAGCATGCCGCATATGTTTCTAGCATATGAAACAGCAGTAGGGCAAGGAAAAAGTACTTTTTACATGGTTCACACACATTGCAGAATAAATAAACCCTTTGCCCGGGTCAGTCAAAATTCCACTTTTTTTTTTTTTAAGATAGAGTTCACTCTTGTTGCCCAGGTTGGAGTGCAAGGGCATGATCTCAACTTACCACAACCTCTGCCTCCTGGTTTCAAGTGATTCTCCTGCCTCAGCCTCCCAAGTAGCTGGGATTACAGGCATGGCCAGCACGCCTGGCTAAATTTTGTACGAAGTTTCTCTATGTTGGTTAGGGTGGTCTCAAACTCTGGACCTCAGGTGATCTGCCCACCTCGGCCTCCCAAAGTGCTGGGATTACAGGCATGAGCCACTGCACCCAGCATGTGTTTTTTTTGAGAAGTCTCACTCTGTCCCCAGGCTGGAGTGCAGTGGCCCGATCCCGGCTGACTGCAACCTCTGCCTTGCGGCTTCAAGCGATTCTCCTGCCTCAGCCTCCCTAACAGCTGGGGCTACAGGTGCATGCCACCATGCCCAGCTAATTTTTGTATTGTTAGTAGAGACGGGGTTTCACCATGTTGGGCAGGCTGTTCTCGAACTCCTGACCTTGTGATCCACTCACCTCGGCCTCCCAAAGTGCTGGGATTATAGGCATAAGCCACTGGGCCCAGCATTTTTTTTTTTTTTTTGAGATGGAGTTTTGCTCTGTCATGCAGGCTGGAGTGCAGTGGTGCGATGTCAGCTCACTGCAACTTCTGCCTTCTGGATTCAAGCGATTATCTTGCCTCAGCCTCCTGAGTAGCTGGGATTACAGATGTGTGCCACTGTGCCTGGCTAATTTTTGTATTATTTTTTAGTACAGACAGGGTTTTACCATGTTGGTCAGGCTGGTCTCAAACTCCTGACCTCAGAAGATCAAGACCAACCTGGCTAATAACAGTGAAACCCTGTCTCTAATAAAAATATAAAAAATTAGCCAGGCGTGGTGGCGTGTGCCTGTAGTCCCAGCTACTTGGGAGGCTGAGGCCGGAGAATGGCGTGAACCTGGGAGGTGGCGGTTGCAGTGAGCCGAGATCACGCCACTGCAGTCCAGCCTGGCGAGAGAGTGAGACTCTGCCTCAAAAAAAGAAAAAGAACTTTATCTTAAACTAAAATCTGTTGCCAGGAGCAATGGCTCACCCCTGTAATCTCAGCACTTTGGGAGGCGAAGGCAGGTGGATCACCTGAGGTCAGAAGTTTGAGACCAGCCTGGCCAACATGGTGAAACCCTGTCTCTACTAAAAATACAAAAATTATCTGGTGTGGTGTTATGCACTTGTAATGCCAGCTACTTGGGAGGCTGAGGCAGGAGAATCGCTTAAGCCTGGTAAGCGGAGGTTACAGTGAGCCAAAATCACACCACTGCACCCCAGTCTGGGTGAGAGAGTGATACGCCATCTCAGGAAAAAAAAAAAAAAAAGAAAAATCTGTGAAAATAAGTTTATCTTAACACATTAGATTATAATTGCAATTACAAAGTAGTGCTTGGAACAAACAAAATTAAGTGAAGTGTGTTTGAAACATTTAGCCAATTATTGTAAGACAGTTTGATATCCTTTCACACAGGGAACAGTAGATGGGTGGAGAAACAGAGCAACACAGATACAATGCGGAGGTGTTGCTTTATACACCTTAGCTTGGATCTGGGCCGTGCAGGTGCCAGCCCTGGATTTCCTTCCCAGCAGACAACTGCCAGCACAAGGAGACTCATAGACATTATTGAACAATGCAATTGCATCATACTTTTAAAAAGATCCAAATTATATATAAAAAGTGATGACTTCAGGCTGGGGGTGGTGGCTCATGCCTGAAATCCCAGGACTTTGGGAGGCTGAAGTGGGTGGATCACAAGGTCAGGAGTTTGAGACCAGCCTGGCCAACATGGTGAAACCCTGTCTCTACTAAAAATACAAAAATTAGCTGGGTGTGGTGGCGAGCGCCTGTAATCCTGGCTACTCAGGAGGCTGAGGGAGGAGAATTGCTTGAACTTAGGAGGCAGAGGTTGCAGTGAGCAAAGATTGTGCCACTGTACTCCAGCCTGGGTGACAAAACAAGACTTCGTCTCAAAAAAAAAAAAAAGTGATGAATTCAATACCATTTACCCCTTTTCTGTTGATTATAAAGTGACTACACAAGGGAATATTTAGGGTCTTGTGGTAGATGCATAACTCTATCCATTTCTCTTGAACTCCTGGCCTCAAGTAATCCTTCCACCCCTGCCTCCCAAAGTGCTGGGCTTACAGGCCCGAGCCACTGCACCTGGCCTATCCATTTGTCAAAACCCACAGAACTATACACTGCAAAGAGTTGACTTTACTGTGTGCAAATTAAAGAGGGATCTTAGGGTAGAATGCCCTGTGTGACAGATGAACGAAATTATATTACAGGCCAGGCGTGGTGGCTCAAGCCTGTAATCCCAGCACTTTGGGAGGCCGAGGTGGTCAGATCACGAGGTCAGCAGTTCAAGAGGAGCCTGACCAACGTGGCGAAACCCCGTCTCTACTAAAAATACAAAAATTAGCCAGGGGTAGTGGCACGTGCTTAGAATCCCAACTACTCAGGAGGCTGAGGTAGGAGAATTGCTTGAACCCGGGAGATGGAGGTTGCAATGAGCCAAGATTGCATCATTGCACTCCTGCCTGGGCAACAGAGCGAGACTCCATCTCAAAAAATACATATATTACAAAGGTATGGTATAACCTCATCAAAGTGAGTGGGGAAGAAAGAAAATTGATTTGAGTAACTTTGGAAAACCGTTTTGACTGGCTACTATGAGGATAAAAACAAAAAGAACCATACGTAAACACTACAGTTGGAAAATTTGCTTCCATAGTTAGAAATTCTGAAACTACATGTATTGTTAAACACACACACACACACACACACATACACACACACACACACACACACACACACACACACACACAGACAGCACAGTACCCAGATCCATATCATTGCTGGGAGAATTAAGTGCTGTCAATAGACTACTCAGGAAGGACAACTGGAACCTTGTGCGTGGTGTCTCATGGACTCTGCTGCCTCTTACCTTTACTGATTTTCATCTGTATCCTTTCACTGTAATAAACTGCAACTATGAGTATAATAGCTTTCGGGGGTTCTTCTAGTGAATCGTTAAACCAGAGGATAGGCTTGGGGATTAAAGACTCTCAATTATTAAATACCTGATTTTAGCATTAAATTCACCCCGATCTTAAAATCCAGCTTTAAGACCACATGATTAATTTATTTAAAGGGAAAAAATCTCAACAAAAATATTAAATAGAAATCAGCAAGGCTAGGCACAGTGGCTCACACCTATAATCCCAGTACTATGGGAGGCTGAGGTAGGAAGATCATTTGAGCCCAGGAGTTGGAGACCAGCCTGGGCAGCGCAGACACTGTCTCTATCAAAAATAAAAAAGTTAGCCAGGCATGGTTTTATGCACCTGTGATCCCTGCTACCCAGGAGGCTGAGGTGAGAGGATCACTTGAGTCCAGGAGGTCAAGGCTGCAGTGAGCTGTGATCGCACCACTGCACTCCAGCTTGGGTGACAGAATGAGACTCTATCTCAAAAGAAAAAAAAAGGTCAAGTGTTGCACAGATGTCTGAAGGAGCAGACTGCCATCCTCTGGAGAGATCCATGAGGCAAGGACCTGAAATGAAGTAACTTTAATTAAAATAATTAATCCTGTTAATAGAAATAATTTTATTCTTTATTCTACTATTAATGTCTGTAAAAAGATCAAGCATATTATTGTTTTCTAGTCTGTTTTGTTGTTATCGTAGAGACGAAGTCTCACTCTGTCGCCCAGGCTGGAGTGCAGTGAAGCTATCTCGGCTCACTGGAACCTCTAGCTCCCAGGTTCAAGCCATTCTCCTGCCTCAGCCTCCCGAGTAGCTAGGATTACAGGTGTGCACCACCACGACCGGCTATTTTTTAGGTGTTTTTTAACGTAGAGACGGGGTTTCACCACGTTGGCCAGGCTGTCTCGAACTCCTGACCTCGGGTGATCCACCCCACTCAGTCTCCCAAAGTGTTGAGATTACAGGCGTGAGCCACTGCGCCCGGCCTCTAGACTTTTTTATTTAGTATTAGATGCACATCTTTCAAAATAAATAAACACAAAAAGCCAGGCTTTTCCAACTGTGTCCTACACATTCTGCAAGACATTAATCATGTTTCAAGAATAAAAACTGTTTTAAGTACGTTCGGGAAACGTTGTTATATCTTTTCTTCTTGGAGAATCACAGAAAAACTTGAGATTGGTGGGTTGGCGCAAACCAGACTGGAACTGAACTGCAGTCACTACAAAACCCCCACGCCTTTACCCCTCACCACTTGACAGGCTCAGCCCACATTCTCCGGAAAAAAGAAATCAGACCGGGGGGCGGGGGGGGGGCCGGGGGGGCGGGCTCTCGGAGATGACATATTTCCCGAGCGCCACGAAGTCCTGACGCCAAAGCTCCAGTCCTGAGGTGGAGGCGGGGCTTGATGTTGGCTTGGCTCGCAGGAGGCTGCTCAGGCGCGGGACTCGTTCTTGAGGCGGGATCTGAGACGCGGGGCGGGGCCTCCTGCCCAGCGCCGGCCTGTGGGGAGGCGGGGCGGGGCGCAGTCTCTTTACCAATCAGCCCACCCCTGACGCCACCGGTAACTGCTAGAGACCGGGTCGGTGCGGTCTGCGAGTGTGACGGTCCGTGGAGCTGCGGTCCTCTGCTAGCCTAATCCGCAGCTTCAGCCTCCATCACCTCCACAGCCCTCGGCGCCGCCGCTGGCGCCGCCGCCCGACCCGCAGGCCGCCGCGGGCCGCAGAGCCCATGAGGGCGCGGGCACCGCCGCCGCCTCTGCGGCGTCGCCGTCGTCCCAGAGCTCCCCGAGCTGGCGTGGGCATGGCCGCGGCATGAGCGTGGAGCCGCCGCCGGAGCCGGAGGAGAAGGCGGCGTCGGAGCCCGAAGCCGGAGCCATGCCGGAGAAGCGCGCGGGCGCGCAGGCCGCTGGCAGCAGCTGGGTGAGTGGAGGCCCGGGGAGGCTGGGTGGGGTCGCACCTGGGGCCCGCGAGCCCAGGGCTCCGGGCGGGGGCTTCGGCTCTGGGAAAGCCGGTCCTTTTCTGGAGGAGCCGAATTCATCACGAATACAGGTTTTCCTAGTGACTGTTCATCCTAGACAAAACTTTACGGGATTTGGTTATTGTTTCAAAAGGCGCCAGACATAGGACAGAAAATATAAGTAGTAATTTGGTTGTTTCAGAGTTCTGCGTCCCTGTAACAGTTGATAACAGTTTTCCTGGCACAATTTCTGCCCAGGTCTACTGGGACAACCGTAGGGAGCATTTTGAATCAGACCATCGGCCGGGAAGTTGGCGGCAGATGCCGGGCAGCGCCTCGCGGCTCCTTCCGTGTCCTCCCGGCGTCGGAGGGGCGGTCGCAGCGATGAGGAGCAGAGTTTCAGGGGCGTTGCTGGGAAATTAGGCCGGCCTCTTTCTCCAGTTTTACTTTTACTTGAGGTCGAGATTGCTTCTGACAGTAGTACAGAAGCAGCTGAGCCCTGACTTAATTGGCCTTGTTTCGGCAGAACAGGCCTTGGCAGTGTTAGTGGTTTCATATGGTGGAATATTAAGCCTAGAGGGTCTGTGGTTTGTTGAAAGCTTAAGTTTAAAAAGGATTTTTTTTTCGGGGTGGGGGTCTTAGGACAGTGAATAGAAACTGACACAATGGGAAAGTTTTTCCAAAGAAAAATAGAAATTTTATGAAAATTAAATACATGCTCTCGACTTTAGATTTTTTGCTTATCTAATTTTGTTTTTAGTTGAAGAATGCTAAGTGGTTACATGAACGTATTTGGGGATGTAAATCTCTGTTAGTAGGTTGGGAGGGCAGGTAAAGCAGAAGGAACAGTAAGTAGAACGGAGCCGGCAAAGCTGGTTTCCAGTCCTGATTTTGCCTGAACAATGCGCACCCTGGACAGGGTATTGAAACCTTCAGTGCCTAATCTGTAAAATGAGGACTTGGTTGAAGTCCCCTCCCAGCCCAAGTGACTATCTTTGAAAAGCATTTCAAAGTTAAGATCTCCGTAATATGAGAAGCTTATCTTGTCGGAGGAGAGAAATTCTGCAGAATTGCTTTCTCCCATTTTGATTTGCGTTAAGTAGACTTGTTCTCTTCCTGTTCCCTTCACAAAACTAAAGCACCAGTTCCTCCTTCTGTCTTCCATAAATTGATGGACAGTAATTACTAACCGGTGGCCCAGTTAGTAACCTGCGAGGTAGCTTCCTTCATCTCTTCCCATACTTAAAACAACCAGAAAGTCTACCTAAGTTTATTAGATACAGATTTTAGGCTTTTATCTTCTCCTATGCATTCTTATGCTCATTTCTCAGCGTTTTTGACCCACACTTTGTCTCTTTCAAGACCCTTGCTCACACCAGCACCGTTCCGCCTTCCACATGGCTGAGTAGTGTGTTCTAGCATGTAAAGATGATCATTACTGTTGTCCTTAATTTTTTTCATTGGCTCCTTATGGCTTACAGAATAAAAAATAAATTGGCAGGTTGAAGCATTATTAGCATAGTGATTAGATGAGCATACTTGGAATTCCAGTTTCCACCTTTAGGTAAGTTAATGTAACACCTCCTGATTAATAATAATATTTACCTCATAGGGTTGTGAGGGTTGCTGCAACTTGGCATCTAGTAAGCCCTTAATACATGTTAATGTTATTATTTTTCAATATTCTTTGCATATATGATTGACCACAATCTATAGGTGATCTTCTGACTGTGATGAAAGGAGTAGTTGTCTCCCATTTCCTAGTGTAGACAGGAACTACACCCCAACTTAAATTTGCTAAATTTATATGCTTAAGAGCAGAAACTTTTGAGGGATGTTTACTCAAAGAAACCTAGACTCAATTTATTCCCCAGTTCTTTCTCCGTTGGGTCCTGATGGTAGCCTACTTTTGGGCACAGGTAGGTTTCTGCCTGGTCCTCCTCTCTGAGAATGAATGGAGTTAATGTTAGTAAACTGTGATGAATACTGAGTTTTCTTGGTGTTTGCTGAAGTGAGAAGACTAGCATGAGCAGATAACTGTTTTTCTGAGTGTGTGGACGTTGGGAGAACAGTGAATGCTTTTCATCATATATGTTTGTATCATATGCTTTTAGTCCCAAATTATGCATTTTTTCTGTTTGCAGTTTCTAATGTCACCTCCAGGTGCTGTGTCCTATAGCCCCCTATGACTTGATTTCATTTTAATGTGTTGGAATTTTCTTACAGCTCGGTTCCAGTGACACTCATGATATCAGGTTCTTAGATGCTGCTAGTAATCACAGGCAAGACTGTCCCCCTGACAACTTTTTGTTGTTGTTTTCTGTGTGTTGTTTTTTTTTTTTTTTGAGATAGGGCCTTGCTCTGTCATCCAGCCTGGGATGCAGTGGCCAATCATGGGTCACTGCTGCCTTAAATTCTTGGGCTCAAGCAGTCCTCTCACCTCAGCCTCCTGAGTAGCTGGAACTACAGATGTGTGCCACTATGCCTCACTTTTTTTTTTTTTTTAATTTACTTTTTATAGAGATGGAGTCTTGCTTTGTTTCTCAGGCTGGTCTCAAACTTCTGGGCTCAAGTGATCCTCCTGTCTCAGCTTCCCAGAGTGTTGGGATTGATTACAGGTTTGAGCCACTGTTCCTGGCCTGACAACTTTTTCCTACCTTGTTTGGCAAAGACATATATTGACTAGAAAAAGATACTGGCAAAGAGATGTAATAATAGGAAAAATAAGGGAGAATCCAGTATTTACTCCAAGAGGTCATTTCCTTCTAGAAAAGGGGGAAGTATGTGTTAGCTGTTGGCATTGCTGTAAAGGAATACCTGAAGCTGGGGAATTTATCTGGAAAAAAGGTTCTTAGGCTGGGTGTGGTGGCTCACACCTGTAATCCCAGCACTTTGGGAGGCTGAGGCAGAAGGATTGTCTGAGCCCAGGAGTTTGAGACCAGCCTGGGAAACATAGTGAGACCCTGTCTTTGAAAAAAATAAAATAGGTTGCCAAACTAATTATTTTAAAAGTATTGTGCGGTTTTACATTGCAACAAGCACTGTTTCATAATTCAAGTTCGTCCACGTCCTCACCAACACCTGGCCAATTTTAGCCCTTCCAGTCGGTCTTTAGTGATGTCTCATTGTTCTTTTAATTTGTGCTTCCCTATGGCTAGTGGTATTCAGTATCTTTCCATAAGCTTTTTTTTTTTTTTTAGGTGGGGTCTCACTTTGGTTGCCCAGGCTGGAGTGCAGTGGGACCATCTTGTCTCACTGATTCAGTAGCTGGGATTACAGCCCAGACCTCCTGGGCACGGGTAATTCTCCCACCTCAGCCTCTCTAGTAGCTGGGACTACAGGCTTATGCCACCATGCCCAGCTAATCTTTTAAATTTTTTGTAGAGATGGGGTCTTGCTGTGTTGCCCAGACTAGTCTTGAATGCCAAGATTCAAGTAGTCCTCCTGCCTCAGCCTCCCAAAGTGCTGGGATTACAGGTGTGAACCACCGTGCCCATCCTCCCTAAGCTTATATGCCATCTGTATATCCCTTTTGGCAAAATATCTGTTCTTGTCTTTTGGCGATTTTTATTGTTGTTGTTGTTGTTGTTGTTGGTTGGTTGTTTTCTTGTATTTGAGTGTTGAGCATTCTTTATACATAGGGGATGCAAGTGGCTTGTCAAATGGTTTGCAAATCCATTCTCTCTAGTCTGTGGTCCATCTTTTCATTCTCTCAGCAGTGTATTGAAGAACAGGAGTTTTAAATTTTGATAAAATGTATCAGTTTCTTTTATAGATCAGGATTTTGGTTTCATATATAAGAAATTGTTACCTAATCCCAAATCATAG
>CAUYLG010045482.1:0-31801 GCA_963573385.1 Cacajao melanocephalus | reverse complement strand
AGATAAGAAAATCACCTTCTTGTTTTGTGATTCTCACGTTCTCTTTTATGGCCCCTGATTAAGTACTCCTTTTGTTTACTGGTATTTTTTCTTCTACCCCAGACCTTCTGTGTTGTAACTTTTTGTTCCCCTTTATTGTATAGAATCAACAATGTGGGTTGACGTCAGCTGCTGAAAGCTGAAAGTATATGTTGAGACCCTATGCACAAATAAAATTACTGCTTAGGCACAGCCTATTCAGTCCTCCAGACCTCATCTGTCTGTCTATCTTTATTTCTTGCGCACTCTCTCTTCCAGGTATTGGGACCCTCTTGCTGGCCAAGAGTCCCCGGCAGACGTGCCGATCCCGACATGTCAAACTTTTCCAGAATGGTTATGCCATTTTGCATTTCCTTTAGCAATGTATGAGGCTTCTAGCTCCAATTTCTTTTATTTTTTTGTGGGGGGTATGGAGACTCACCCTGTTACCCAGGCTGGGGTGCAGTGGTATGATCAAAGCTCACTGCAACCTCAGACTCCTGGGTTCAAGCAATCCTTCCGTCTCAGCCTGCTGAGTGGCCAGCACTACAGGTACACACCACCACACCTGGCTAATTAAAAAAAATTTTTTTTGTGGAGACAGGGGTCTCACTGTGTTGCCCAGCTGTTCTCGAACTCTTAGCCTCAAGCTGTTCTCCTGCCTCAGCCTACCAAACTTTGGGGATTATAGATGTGAGCCACTGCGCTTGGCCTAGTTCTCTAAACCTTTGCCATCAGTTTTTAATTTTAGCCATACTAGGGGTGTATAGGGGTATTTTATTGTGATTTTAATTTGCATCTTAATTACTAATGATGAACATCTTTTCATATGCTTATTTACTAGACATTTATCTTTTTTGGCGAAGTCCAGGTTTTTTTGGCCCTTTTTTATTGGGTTGTATTACTGAATTGTAAGAGTTCTTAATATAATCTGTCTGCAAGTCTTTTTTTTTTTTTTAAAAGACGGAGTCTCACTCTGTCACCCAGGGTGGAGTGCTGTGGTGCGAAATCGGCTCACTGCAGCCTCCACCTCCTGGGTTCAGGTGATTCTCCTGCCTCATCTCCTGAGTAGCTGGGGCTGCAGGCACGTGCCACTACACCCAGCTAGTTTTTGTGTTTTTTGGAGAAACGGGGTTTCGCCATGTTGGCCGGGCTGGTCTCAAACTCCTGACTTCAAGTGATACACCCACCTTCGTCTTCCAAAGTGCTGGGTTTAACGGCATGAGCCATTGTTCCTGGCCTTGTCTGCAAGTCTTTTGTTGGATGTTTTGCAAATATTTTCTCCCAGTCTATGGCTTGCCTTTTTATTTTTTTATGACTTTTCAAGGACGATTTTTAAAATTTCGTAAAGTCAAATTTAGCCATTTTTCTTCTGTGATTTATTATTATTATTTTTTTACAGTTTATCTTTGCTTAATCAGAGGCCACTAAGATTTTTTCTCTGTTTTAGTTTGGAAGTTCTATAGTTTTTGTTTTTTTTTAATTTTTCTTTAATTTTTAAGAATTTTACTTGTCAATGACTTGAAGCTCGTTTTTGTTTTATTAGGCTGGAGTGCAGTGGGTATTCACAGATGTGATCATGGTGCTTTATAACCTCAAACTCCTGGGCTCAAGTGATCCTTGCTCCTCAGCCTCCTGAGTAGCTGGGGACTCCATCTGGCTCTAGAAGGGCTATAGTTTTAACCCTTACATTTAGATATTTGATTTTGAGTTAATTTTTATATATAGTGGCATCTAGGAATAGGGATTTGCCTTTTTCATATGGATATCCAATTGTTCTGGTCCCATTGTCCTTTCCTCATTGAAATACCTTGACACTGCTGTCAGATCATTTGGTTATATATGTGAAAGTCTAAATCTGGATTTTGTTATATTCCATTGCTCTGGATATCTGTCTTGATGCCAGTATGATGCTGTCCTATTTACTGTAGCTTTATAACCAGACTTGAGTCATGTAAATGCTAAACCTTTCTTTTTCTTTCCCCCCACCCAGAATTTTTTTGGCTAGACTTTGCATTTCCACCTGAATTTTAGAATCAGCTCTGTATGGTTGGGCATTTCTGTAATCTCAGCAGTTTGGAAGACCAAAGTGGGAGGATCCCTTGAGGCCAGGAGTTCAAGACCAGCTTGCACAACATACTGAGACCCTGTCTCTACAAAAAAATTTTTTTTAATTGGCCAGGTGTGGTAGTCCTCACCTGTAGTTCTAAGCACTTGGGAGTCTGAGGTAGGGGAATCACTTGAGCCCAAGAGCTCGAGGCTACAGTGAGCTATGATCAGGCCACTGCACCCCAGGCTGGTGACAGAGAGAGATCCTATTTAAAAAAGAAAAAAAATTAGAATCATTCTTTCAAATTCTACAAAAATAGTTTGCTGGGATTTTTACTGGGAAGGTATTGAATCTATAGACCAATTTGGAGAGACCTGACATCTTAACAATATTGAGCCTTCCAATCCGTGAACATAGTATAGAACTCTGTTATTTAGGTTGCCTTTCATTTCTGTCAGCAGTGTTTTATAGTTTTCAGTGTGCATGCATTGCACATTTTGTTAAATTCATCTCTAAATATTTTGTATGTTTGGTATACTGTTATTAACGCATTATCATAGCCTGTACATTGATAGCGTAGAGCTTTGATAACATGAAATGAAGGAGGAAGAAGACTTTGATTTGAGGAAGATGTGAAGTTTGATTTTGGACTCGTTGAGTTTATAGTACCATTCGGTCATTCTTTCAGCAGGAGCTGTTGAAAGAAAGAGATTCGTGTCCATTTTTATAGCAGTGACAGTACAGTATGGGCATGCATGAGACCACCTTCAAGGAAGCAAATTTAGCAAAAGTTGAGTTCTAGGTCTGAACCTTGCAGGACTGTGCCCTTTTAGAGAGTGGGTGGTCAGAAAAGGAGATGAAGGGTCTGTAACAAGGTTAGGAAGAGAGTAGAGTACAGAGTTAGGAAGCCAAGTTTTAAGAACGGGGTGATTGAGAGTTGGGTGCTACAGGGAGATGGAGGAGCTTGAAGAATAAGGAAAAGGTCACTGAAGTGGGTGATTCCATCATTGTGACTGTTGAGTAGAGTGAGGTGAATAGAAGCCCAGTTTCAGAAGGTTAGGGAAGGAAGGCAGGAAGTAATGACTAAAGACAGCTCTTAAGAAATTGGTGGAGAAGGCGAAGCGTGTGATAGGCTGGGCAGTCAAGAGCACAACTGCGGAAGAGATGTTTGCCTTGGGGTGAGAGGCGTCACTGGGAGGGCGAGGAAGTAAGCTTGGAGTGAGGCATGTCTTGAAGATGTTGTGGCATGGGGTTTGGTAAGAAGTGAGAGGTTACAGAATTCTAGGCATTCAAGATAGATAACTCCTGGCTTCCCCTTTCATTTGGCTCTATGTGTCATTTTAACATCCTGATTCTTTTCTTTTTTTTTTTTTGAGATGGAGTTTCACTCTTGTTGCCCAGGCTGGAGTGCAATGGAACGATCTCGGCCCACCACAACCTCCGCCTCCTGGGTTCAAGCGATTCTCCGGCCTCAGCCTCCCGAGTAGCTGGGACTAAAGGCATGCACCACCACGCCTGGCTCATTTTGTGTTTTTAGTAGAGATGCGGTTTCTCCATGTTGGTCAGGCTGGTCTCGAACTCCCAACTTCAGGTGATCTACCCGCCTCGGCCTCCCAAAGTGCTGGGATTACAGGCGTGAGCCACTGCGCCCAGCCAGCATCCTAATTTTTTTTTTGAGAAGACGTCTTGCACTGTCACCCAGGCTGTAGTGCGGTGGTGCGATCTTGGCTCCCTGCAATCTCTGTCTCCTGGGTTCAAGCAATTCTTCTGCCTCAGCCTCCTGAGTGGCTGGGACTACAGGCGTGAGCCGCCACACTCAGCTAATTTTTTTGTATTTTTAGTAGAGATGGGGTTTCACCTTGTTTGCCCAGACGGTCTTGATCTTCTGACCTTGTGATCCGCCTGCCTCGGCCTCCCAAAGTGCTGGGATTACAGCTTCCTAATTCTTTAAAATCACCTGCAACAGGGGAACAGAGGTTGTATGGCCTCTCAGCCAAATCTGACCTGAGACTTGTTGACTTGTTTTTGTGCAGTCCTTAAGCTGAGAATTTATGCATGTGTTATATGTGTAATATATAAAAATAACTTATAAATATTAACTACATTTTAAATATTTTTAACTGGTTGAAGAAAAATCACATCAGTGTATCATGATGTGAAAATTATATGAAATTCAATTTTCAGTGTTCATAAATATTTTTAGTCCTTAAGATAAGGATTTATGTATACGTTACACATGTAATAAAGAAAAATAAAGGATGCAGGGAAGCATGTGAAAGAGACAGAGAACCAGAATAAAGGGTGGCATTGTGGTTGTGGTTGCTGAAAAGGAAAGACAGCAGTGTGATGTGCTGTCAGAGGTCTAGGAGGAGAGCCACTGGCAGGAGTCCACTGGATTTGGGAATTGGAAGGTCATGGGTGAGAGGAGTTTCAAGGGAATGGTGGGACAGAATGAGGGAATGGCAGGTGGGACAGTGGTGTATGGTAGCTAGAGATGGGGGTGCTGAGGGTTTCAGATGTGAAGTGGGAGGCTTTAATAGATAGAGACTCGAACTGGTTTATGTGCTGGCTCGAACCACCCAGTCGCAAGAGACTGGAGTTGCAGGAGATGGGGTGTGGATGATAAAGCAAAGGTCCTGAGGAGCATGATGAGATTTGGGGAGCACATGGAGGATTAAACTTGGAAGGGAAGGAGATACCCTCTTTGAGGAAGCAAAGGGGATGTGGGAATCATTGCTAGGACTGTGGGAGTTATTGGCAGTATTTCTCAGGGCATTGGGCTGGAATGAGGCAGGTTGGATTGGAGATGGGGTTGAGGACAGTGGCAAGATTTGGAACGTCTGTGGTGTGGAGTAGGGAGTGGGGAAGGGACCAAGGCCTGGGGGTTGATTGTAGCAGCGCTGTGGAGCCACGGAGATCTTGATCGATAAAGCTGCCAGTTTGCATGGTTGCACATATCCCCCGTCTCATCCCTTCTCAAGACTCCAGAGCCCAGGAGAAGGAGAAGTTTCATGACTGTTTGCTTCCTCAGGGAAGCCTTTCCTGACCTCTTAAATTAACTTTCTTTATACGCTCTCGTAGCTGTTTTTACCTTCCAGGTCTCTAATGTAGAGTTGTAGTTTTGCATTTGACTGTTGTAATTATTTTAATTATAAATTATAACAAAAGTTATTTGACTTCTGGCTGTGCGTGGTAACTCATGCCTCTAATCCCAACACTTTGGGAGGCCGAAGTGTGTGGATCACTTGAGGCTGGGAGTCTGAGACCAGCCTGGCCAAAATGGCAAAACCCTGTCTTTACTAAAAATACAAAAATTAGCCAGGAGTAGTGGCACCGCCTGTTGTCCCAGCTGTCTGGGAGGCAGAGGCAGGAGAATTGCTTGAACCCGGGAGATGGAGGTTGCAGTGAGCCAAGATTGCGCCACTGCACTCCAGCCCAGGCGATAGAGTGAGATTCTGTCTCAAAAAAAAAAAAATTGTTGACAGGCGCAGTGGCTGACGCCTGTAATCCCAGCACTTTGGGAGGCCGAGGTGGGGTGGATCACAAGGTCAGGAGTTCGAGGCCAGCCTGGCCAACATAGTGAAACCCCGTCTCTACTAAAAATACAAAAATTAGCCGGGCATGTTGGTGTTCACCTGTAGACCTAGCTACTCCAGAGGAGAATCGCTTAAACCTGGGAGGCAGAGGTACAGTGAGCTGAGATTGTACCACTGCACTCCAGCGTGGGCGACAGAGTGAGACTTTGTCTCAAAAAAAAAAAAAATTGTTTCTTTTTGTTTTTCTCAGTAACTCGGAGCTCCGAGGACAGATACATCAGAGTGCGCTTATCATTTTGCAGGGTCCAGCACCTAGTGGACAGTGGATAGATGCTTGTTGCATTGAATGAATCAAAGACAGGGGTTCTCAACCTTTTTACTGCCCCAGTGCACCTGTGGAAGTTCACTTGCCTCCATCTGAACCCTTATGGACTGCCCTGATTGTCAGCTGAAGGAGGACAGGTGGCAGGGTTGGGGACAGGCCCTGGAATAAGAATGTTGGGCTCAGATCCCAGCCCGTCTTCTCACCAGCCTTGCAGCCCAGGGGAATCATAACCTCTCTGTGCCCCAGTGTCCTCCTCTATAAAATGGGGGTGGAATGTAGCAGTACCTGCCTCATAGCCTTGTTGTAAAGACGACATGAAGCTGAGCACAGTGGGATGTGCCTGTAGTTCCAGTTATGGGAGGCTGAAGCAGGAGGAACAGTTGAGTCCAGGAGTTTGAGTCTAGCCTGGGCAACATAGTGAGACCTTCATCTCTTAAAAAAAAAAACATTAAATGAGGGAATTTATATAAAGCTTTTAGAAGAACATGTAAAAATTAGGAAATTGTTGTTAACTGTTAGTGGTTTCAGAAAATCTTGTAGGTGATTTTGATAGCTTTTTCTCCTGGAGACTCCTGGCTTTCTGGGAAAGGATTGGCAGGGCAGGTGCCTGTCAGCATCTTTATGTATGTCTCTTCATTGTCATCTACTGAACATTGAACTTCTGAGAGGAGAAATCCCTGTAACCATGATGGTCTTCTTGCTCCAGCACCCTGAAACAAAGCCATTCTTTTTTTTTTTAATGAATATTTTAAAAAAATAGAGACACTGTGTTGCCCAGGCTGGTCTCGAACTCCTGGGCTCAAGTGATTCCCCCTGCTTTGGCTTCCCAAAGTTTGGATTACAGGTGTGAGCCACTGCACCCAGCCCTCGAAGCCATTCTTGATCCTGTAGGACTAGCACTAAGAAATGGTAGAACTATCAAGGGGCCGGTCACTTGGGTGTCTTTCCCATCTGTGGGATGAGGGCACAGTGAATGCTGCCTGCTTTACACCAGGCATGGTACACTTGATGCTCTGTCTCTCTTGCAGAGGAGGTGGCCAAGTTGGAGAAGCACTTGATGCTTCTACGGCAAGAGTATGTCAAGCTGCAGAAGAAGCTGGCAGAGACAGAGAAGAGATGCACTCTCTTGGCTGCGCAGGCGAACAAGGACAGCAGCAGCGAGTCCTTCATCAGCCGCCTGCTGGCGATCGTGGCGGACCTCTACGAGCAGGAGCAGTACAGGTGAGCTCCTGGACACCAGAGGCCCTTGGGCTTTGCTCCTGGGCCAGGTGACAACTTTTGTCATTGACTTTCTTAGCAAATTTATTTCTCTCTTATAAGGATATTAGCAAATCTTTATTCCCTAGAATAGAAGCTCCTTGAGGCAAGATTTTTGTCTATCCTGTTTACTGCTTCAGCAAAGTGTCCGGGAGTCATGGTGATAGCATTGCTAATGCAAACAGGAATTGGCTTACAGGTCTAGGAATTCAGAGGGCAAAGGTCCGTTTCTCTCAAGATGGTCAGAGAAAAACAGGCTTGGAACTAGTCGGAGAGTACATCCTGATGGTTGAGGTTGAAGTCTGGAGCCCTACAGCTCGCGTTAGCAGCTCAGCTGGCCACTTATTAGCTGTGTGACCTCAATCTATATGACATGCCTCAGATTCCTAATCTGTAAAATGAGGTTACTACTGCTACTTATCTTCAGGTTGTTATGAGGATCAAATTAATAAACACAGGTGAAGCAATCAGGACACTGCATAGCACATAGTAAGTGCTCAGTTGTTAACTGTCGTTATTTTTAAAAGTTTTTCACCGGTTATAGCAGCAATAGGATGTTAGCTGTTGTTATTTAAGCGAGTTTTGAGGTAGATGTTACAGGCTGGATAGGATTTAATGGATATAGACAGTAATATTACAAGTAAGGAGAGTAACTGAGAAAAGTCTCAAAGGTGAGGAAATACAGAGGGTTTAGATGACAGAGAGGGCCAGGTCAGGGTGCATGCCTGCTAGAGCAGCAGAGAGAGGTGGGGAAAGTGGGCTGGATTGCGTTAGGATGCTCAGGTGAGGAGTGTGGACTTGGTCCTCTGGGAAGTAGAGCTGTGTTTCCAGTTTGGGGACTCTCATAATCAGGGTCATGTTTTAAGAAGATTAACATGCAGCCGGGCACAGTGGCTCACGCCTGTAATCCCAGCACTTTGGGAGACTGAGGCGGGCAGATCACCTGAGGTCAGGAGTTTGAGACCAGCCTGACTGACATGGTGAAACCCCGTCTCTACTAAAAATACAAAAATTAGCCGGGCGTGGTGGCGGGCGCCCGTAATCCCAACTACTTGGAAAGCTGAGGCAGGAGAATTGCTTGAACCTGGGAGGTGGAGGTTGCAGTGAGCAGAGATTGCGCCACTGTACTCCAGCCTGGGCAACACAGAGAGACCCTGTTTTAAAAATAAAAAGAGATTACCATGCTAATGTCATGTGGGTAAAATTGTAAAGAGAAAAGAGCAGGGCAAGCACCTGTGATGTTGCGTATAGTCCAGACTAGCAATGATGAAAGACTGAACCTGGGGTGCTGGACATGGCAGAGAAACCCAGATGTGAATATACGTAAGAAGGAAGGACTTGAGCCACTTGGGAGATAGAAGCTCAGTCTAGGTCAGACTTAGTAAAATTTTTAAATAAATTATGACATTTTAAACAGATCACTCATGCCTGTAATCCCAGCACTTTGGGAGGCCAACGCAGGTGGATCACTCACTGAGGTCAGGAGTTTGAGCGCAGCCTGGCCAACATGACAAAATCCCATCTCTACTAAAATACAAAAATTAGCCAAGGGTGGTGGTGCACACCTGTGGTCCCAGCCACTCAGGAGGCTGAGGCAGAAGAATTGCTTGAACCAGGGAGGTGGAGATTGCAATGAGCTGAGATTGCACCACTGCACTCCAGCCTGAGTGATCGAATGAGACTGTGTCTCAAAAAAAAAAAAAATCAAAATTTAGAGAATGCAAATAACAAAAACATAAATTAGGATTCAAAACTACTATCATCTTAGTCCTTTCTAAATGAAAGAATAATTATTACAAAAAAAGGAAGTATATATTCTGAGTATAGTTTCCTACATTGAATAGATGTAGCTTCTTGTAAAATACAGTCCGTTGCCTTTTTTTCCCCTCTTTTTCCATGAACAAGTGAAAACTTTGTTTCTTACTGGTGCAGGGAAGCCTAATGTTATTCTGTTACAGACATACCTCTCCTACTCTTTGAGTCTCTTTCCCATAAGAATTCCCATCATTTAGTTTATCTTTCTTCCTGTCACTTTTTATCTAGTTATGGTATGATCTTATGACTCCCATGGGTCTCTCTTCGGCTTCTAAAACTGCCCTAGGCTGGGTGCGGTGGCTTACGCCTGTAATCCCAGCACTTTGGAAGGCTGAGGTGGATGGATCACTTGAGGCCAGGAGATTGAGACCAGCCTTACCAACATAGCGAAATTCTGTCTCTACTAAAATTAAAAAAGTAGCCATACTTGGTGGCATGTGTCTGTAGTCCCAGCTACTCAGGAGGCTGAGGCAGGGTCGCTTGAAGCCAGGAGGCGGAGGTTGCAGTGAGCCGAGATTGCACCACTGCACTCCCGCCTGGGGGACAAAGTGAGACCCTGTGTAAAACAAAAACAAAAAACCTTATTCTTTATCTAAAGAAGATTGAAACCCTATGTTATCTACAATGTCAGATATGAAATGGAACCTTCTTTGGAGACTAACCTGTCAAGATGTGGTAACTGAAATTGGGAAATCAATTTCTAAAGCAGAGATCTTCTACCAACAGGGGAAAAAATACCTTTATTCCATAACATGCATTTTGTTAAAAAATATAAATAGTGTGCTTCCGTGCATGTAGTAACTGGAATGACTGATGTGTAGGTTTAAAAATTTTTTAAGTTGAGAAATGTGGAAGAAAGTGGTAGCTTTTTTTAAAAAAATAAGAGACAGAATCTCACTATGTTGCCCAGGCTGTTCTCAAACTCCCAGTCCTAGCCTCACAAAGTGCTGGGATTACAGGTGTGTGCCACTGTGCCTGGCCTACATTTCAAGTTCAGAACACTTTCATCCCATAAGTAGTTAAGAATGATGGCTGTATGTAGTTATTTACTATACTCATTCTTTTACCAAACAAACTTATAGTTTATAGTTTTTCCCATGGAAGTGTTTGAGAAACCAGCAAGAAACGACTTATCTCCTCTCCAGTTACAACATCCTGGTCTCCACATTTTAAAAGGAAATACTCTTTAATCGACTGGAATCAAGTTTTTTAAAAAAATTACTAGGCCTTTGTTTCTATATCGAATCCTCATGGACAGGACTTGTCAGATTTTCTGGTTTTCATTTGTGTTTTAAAAAATTATTATTAGAAATTATTGATGAAATCCTCATCTTTATTTCCGTTTGGTATGTCAGATTACAAAAGATAGAATTTTGACCTGATGCTTATGAATGTGGTAGAAATTTTCTAGAAACATCCATTTTTTATAATTTTATGGCTAAAAGTTATACTCATGGTTGAAATAGTACAGACTGAAAATCCATTTAAGTTATTAGAATGTAATACTTTATTAAATATATTGAGAGTTTGAAAGTTATTTGTGCTTTGTTGGTAGTTTCTTGTTTTTGTTAAATTATTTACACTTTGTCACAAAATGTGTTGATACAGTTTTATGTTCTGTTTTACATAGAATACTCTATTTCTTCTTTGTCCATGAATAATGTTGTACTGCGTTAACAGCAGTTTGTAGTAATTTGAAATAATAAATACTCTCAATCTTGTGATCTAATAGAGTTACAGCTTGGTCTTTGATGGAACTAGAATTGTTGATTCTTTCAAATGATGATGAAGCGTGCTCTAGACAATACCGTGGGGTAGAATGTGTCTCTGTCAGCTGTTACATACAAACAGTATTCTGTTTGGGTTTCCTTTTGAGTGGATGGGTTAATTCGTGTAATGGTATATTTTTTTCTTTTTTTTTCCCATATAGTGATTTTTCTGTAGTTTCCAAAGACTTTCCAACCTAGTAAATAATTTTAAAGTTGAATATGAAAATAAAACCTATAACTAGAAGCAGGATGATGACAGTGACTTTGGATTCCTGCCAGCATAACCATATGGCATGTGCTCGTGTCAGCCTAGGGGGTCATCTTGACGTTTTTTGTTAACTGCCCAGATGCTCTCCTGCAGTAGCATTTGACATTTCAGAGTTAAACAGAAATACCTATTCAGGAAGATCTCTTCATATAATGGCATGTCATAAATATGGAAGCATGTTTTGAAAAGAGAGCTTTTTCCTCACTCCCTTTTTTATAAGTAGTTGAGTGAAAAAGGGTCAGTGTTAGGTCTGAATGTTCCTGGTGAGAACAGGAGTCCAGGCATTGGGTTTCACGTTCTGGACTGCTTGTCAGTTTGTTTCTGGTTTTTCTGCTGAACCTTGCTTGAGCGTCACTGTGGAGCGCGGCAGCACTGTCGTCTCAGAGCTGTCCTCACCGTCTTTCTCTCTGTCCGTGATGGTCTATTTTGTTTTATTTTATATAAAATATCCTCTACTTTTTATGTGGGTATTAATCATCCTACTTAACTTGTCGGTTCCCCACCGTAAGAATGCCATTGGAAGATGTGTGAAAGCAGAACATCCCATGTGAATTAAAACCAGATTTTATACATCGAAAATGTTTCTAACAACATCGCATCAAGATGACCCATCAGAATTCAGTGCTAGCATATAGAAATAGTGTTTTGCTGTAATTTTTTCTTTTGCAGATAGATGTTTATCAATCCTCAATGTGTTTATCAGCTGTGAATCCTAGTTAGGATGACATTTTTCTAATATATGTGGATCTTTTTCTTCATCAGTGATCTGAAGATAAAGGTTGGGGACAGGCACATCAGTGCTCACAAGTTTGTCCTGGCAGCCCGCAGTGACAGCTGGAGTCTGGCTAACTTGTCTTCCACTAAGGAGCTGGACCTGTCAGGTGAGCCTGTGAGCGATGAGGGACACGAAACTGCTAGCAGAAGAACTCTCGGCAGAAAGTTACAGTGTCTTATTTTGAAATATTTGTGATTTAATGAAAGTAAAATAATTTTCTTAGCAATCGATGGTGACCATGAACTAGTTAAATAATTAATGAATCAGAAGGTTATACTTTTAGGTGCTTTGTTTACCTACCTATTTAGGAGGTAATAGGTGGCTAACAAATCATAAATATTTGAGTATCTGCAGTGTCCTTATGATTAATAAAATGCAAATATTTTCCATACACTCATTTCATGAAAAAGTATGCTACAAATAAGGATTCATGTGCAGAAAAAATTTTTCCCTCAAATCTAATAAAAAGTCCTGCTGTCAAATTGCTTAAAACGTAATACTAGATGCCTGAACTCAGAACAGTTACTCTGAAGAATAATAATAATCTTTCTTTAACATCAAAGGATGACCGTTAGCCTTCAGAATTTTAATAGGTGTGGGTTACTGTATCAGATGGTGGATATGTTCATTTGCTTGATTTTAGTACCCGTTTTACTATATATGTATCTCATAGCATTGTGTTGTATAGCTTAAATATATACAATTTTTTTTTTTTGAAAAGAATTTTAAGGGCGGGTATGGTGGCTCATGCCTGTAATCCTAGCACTTTGAGAGGCCAAGGTGGGAGGATCACTTGAGCCCAGGAATTCAAGACCAGCCTGGGCAACATAGCAAGACCCTGTCTCTACAGTAAATTAAAAAAAAAATCAGCTTGACATGATGGCATGTGCATGTAGCCCCAGCTTGTTGGAAATCTAAGGTGGATGGATTTCTTGAGCCAAGGGTTTAAGCCAAAGTAAGCTATGATATCACCACTGCATTCCAGCCTGGGCAACAGAGCAAGACCCTGTCTCAAAAAAAAAAATAGCTACATTGGCCTATTTAATGTTATTATTTTATTTATATCACGTGTGTGTGTGTGTATGTGTGTATATATGTGTATGTGTATGTGTGTGTGTGTGTGTGTGTGTGTGTGTGTGTGTGTGTAGGATTGAAGCAAATAGGGTGGCAAGTGGACTTAAAAACAATCATTTTCAAAAGTTGACCTGAAAGTTGCATTTTCATTTAGTACTTGCCTGACTGCTATTGGGAAAAAAGGGGCAAAGAGCAAAGTTTTAATTTAATTCTACTGTTAATATTTGTGAGAATTACATGGTGAGGAGAACGACAGGGATGTGTTCTGAGAAATGTGTCATTACGTGGTTTTGTTGTGGGAATATCATAGAGTATATTTACACAAATCCACATGGTAGAGCCTGCTATATGCCTAGGCTATGTGGCATAGTCTGTGGCTCCTGGGCTACAACCCTGTACAGCACTGAGTGCCATAGGCAGCAGTAACACAGTGGTAAGTATTTGCATATCTAAACATAGAAAAGGTCAGCAAAAATACCATATCATAATTTTACGGGACCAGCATCGTATCTGCAGTCTGTTGTTAACCAAACATAGTTACGCTGCTCATGACCATACTTGCCGAAGTGCTTGTCTGAGTGAGTTACATCTTTGTTTAGAAGGTTTGTCAGTGCAGAAGGCACTATTTTCCATGTGCAGTGCCAGCATCACTGGGGTGATGACACAGTCCCTGCCATATGGAGCCCATATTCTCCTGGAGGAAGCAGGCCACGAACAAGTCGTTTCAGACCAGGGCTCTACATACAGAAATGTGATTTGCTTACATGTAAGGCTGAGAAGAGACTCAGTTGGGGTGATGAAGGAGGGTTGCACAGATGGCTAATACCTGAGCAGTGTTGTAAAGGTGAAGTTGGCACTCATCTCACGGACTAAGGGGAACATATGTCAGTGTTCTCCAACTGTGAGTGAACTCTGTCTCTTTATGATAATTTCTAAGATTTAACTTGAGATCCATAACTAAAAGTTATAGATACAGATACACTTATACACCGACACATGTGTATGCCTGCATGCCAGTGACTAAAAACATCTGCCTGGGAAATAGTGTTTTCCTGGAAGGGCATCAGTTCACGTGATCGAAATCTCAAGGCATAGCTTTTTTTTTTTTTTTTTAAAAGCATGATGTTTTGAAGCCATATATCTTTGACCTTATGTATAACAGAATTATGGACACCTTTTAAAATTCATAAGACCATTTGGTGTTTTTCACAAAATGTATGATAGGCTCTTGATTATATGAACAGAATGTTTATAAAGTCTGGAAGATAATATATGGAAAATATTCGACTTTGTTAGAAAAAAGTTAATAAGCTACCATCTTTTGATAGCTATATAATCAAAAATTGATGATCCCAGTAGTTGTGAGGCTCATGAAATTGGTATTCTTGTACATTGCCAGTGACGTTATAAGTAGATATGATAGTTTTAGAAAGCAGTTAGGCAGCTGAGCGGTGAAATATTCTTACTTTTTTTTTCTTCATTACGTGTCTTCTGGGAGTCTATTATACGTAACTCAGACAGTGTTAATGTTCCTCAGTTTTATTTGTAATGGTGAAATATTGACTGCAACCAAAATGAATGAGAGTGGGAAGAAAAATAAAACATGGCTGCTTTCTGGAACAAACAAAATTACACAACACAGAAAATTACATTAAGGTATAAAAAGCCAATTTAAACATTGAATTAAAAAATGTTGCTTTTCACTGAACTTTTTTTAGTACATCCAAACATGTAGAGCTTAATTCAGTGCTGTCTGGCCACAGGATTGCATCACTGTGAGTCAGGAAGTTTTTTTGAGTTTAGGACAATAAATTGTTAATGTCTTCAAATGTCTCTAGACTCACTCCAGTTGTAAATAGTAAGTGTGTTTTTATCCTACTCTAAGATTTGCTTTCAGGAGTGATCTACTTCAAAGCAAATGGTTTTTGTGGCTTTGGTAGATCAGGTATCTGTGAAGATAGCTGATGGGAGAACATGTGGCATTTTTACCGTTTATGACATTTTTATGAGCGGTGTCTTTGAAATGTGTTATGGGGGAGAGGTCCAGCGTGGTAGTGGCACGTGTGGACCTGTTTGTTTAATTGTGTGCTTTGTCCAGCAGTCCTGCTCACTGCCTGGGTGGATGTGTGATTGCCTAAACCTGGGGTTGCAGTTTCTGGGAATGGCTGGGAAGCCTGTGTGTTACGTGATACCTGTGAGCACTAGCACTTCGTGGCTGGCCAGCAATTTGAGGAGGATTGGAAATAGGTTCTTGCAAACAGGTGTATAAATAGCACAAAAGCTATGTTTTAAATGCACAAGTGTTCCACACCAACACGTTTGATAAAATCATCTAATGAATTTATTGGTGTTTTGCTTTTTCAACACGAGTCCATTCATATAACAAATACTGAGTGGTAAGCACTGTTTAAGGTGCTAGGGATACAAAGTGTACAAAGTTAAATTCTTGCTTGCACGAAACTTACATCTTAGAATGTAAGAAAACTTGCACATGTATCTTTTGAAGGTCTTGTCTAATTGATACTTCTTTTCCTTTCTTCTTTTTTTTTTTGAGATGGAGTTTCACTCTTGTTACCCAGGCTGGAGTGCAATGGCGTGATCTTGGCTCACTGCACCTCTGCCTCCTGGGTTCAAGCAGTTCTCCTGCCTCAGCCTCCCGAGTAGCTGGCATTACAGGCATGTGCCACCACGCCTGGCAAATTTTGTATTATAAATAGTGACAGGGTTTCTCCATGTTGGTCAGGCTGGTCTGAAACTCCCAACCTCAGGTGATCTGCTCGCCTCGGTGTCCCAGAGTGCTGGGGTTACAGGCATGAGCCACTGCACTCAGTCCTGATATTTCTTAAGATTAAAAACAAATTTAATCCTGCTGTTAGTTATTTTATTTATTTTTTTTTTTTGAGCTTTACCCAGGCTAGAGTGCAGTGGTTCAATTATGGCTCACTGCAGCCTTGACCTCCTGGCCTCAGGTAATCCACCTCAGCCTCCCGAGTATCTGGGACTACAGGCATGTGCTACCATACCTTGCTCATTTTTTGTAGAGATGGGGTTTTGCCATGTTGCCCAGGCTGATCTTGAACTCCTGGACTCAAGGAATCCTCCTGCTTTGGCCGCCCAAAGTGTTGGGGTTACAAGCGTGAGCCACTGCACACAGCCTTAATTATGAGAATTTTAGCACATGTTGATGAAATACAACAGGCATTATGTACTTTAAAGGTATTTGGGTATATGAATCATACCTTGTTCAAAAAAGTGAAATGTTTGCACCTGATGTGATCCACTGATAAAGGCATAATCACTTCTGTAGGATTCTTTTTTGTTTGTTTGTTTTTGAGATAGGGTCTCACTCTGTTGCCTATGCTAGAATGCAGTGACACTATTGTGGCTCACTGCAGCCTTGAACTCCTGGGCTCAAGAGATCCTCCCACCTCAGCCTCTCAGGTAGCTGGGAGTACAGGTGTGCACCACCATGCCGGGTTAATTTTTTAATAGAGATGGGGTCTTGCTAGCCAAGCCTGGTCTCAAACTCCTGGGCTCAAATGATCCTCTTGCCTCGGCTACCCAAAGTGCTGGAATTTCAAGCATGAGCCACTGTGCCTGGCTTTTCTATAGGATTTTTGCCATTAATGCATAACCTCAATCTAATCATGAGAAAACATCAGACCCAAATTGAGGAATGTTTCTCAAAATAATCAACCAGTGTTCCTCAAGCATGTCAAGGTTATGAAAAACAAGAATAGGACCGGGCGTGGTGGCTCACGCCTGTAATCCCAGCACTTTGGGAGCCTAAGGTGAGCGGATCACGAGGTCAAGAGATTGAGACCATCCTGGCCAACACGATAAAACCCCATCTCTGCTAAAATTATTAAAAAATTAGCTGGATGTAGTGGCATGCGCCTGTAGTCCCAGCTACTCGGGAGGCTGAGGCAAGAGGATCGCTTGAACCCGGGAGACGAAAGTTGCAGTGAGCCAGGATCGCGTCACTGCACTCCAGCCTGGAGACAGAGTGAGATTCCGTCTCAAAAAAAAAAAAAGAAAAAAGAAAACCAAGAATGGTTTAGGAAGTATTAGAGATTGGCTGAGACTAACACTCTAATGCAATGTAGAATCCTCAGTTGAAATTCTGGCCATAAAAAGGGTATTACTGGTAAAACTGGCAAAATAGAGCGTATAATTAGTTAATAGTATTGGTATTGTAGGTATTACCTAGTTACCTAATTTTGATAATTGTACTGTGGTTATTTAAGCTGTCTTGGTATTAGGGGAAGATGAGTAAAGGGCATATGGGAATGCTCTGCAGCTTTTCTGTAAGTATGAAAGTGTCTGAGAATGTAAACCAAGTAGAAATTTGCTTTTTTATTTCTTATTGTTAAGATACTTTTAAATAGATCATGATAGATATGTTAATTAGCTTGTTATGACCATTTCATAATGTATGCATATATCAAAACATGTCATACATTATTAACTTGGTATAATTTTTGTCTACTATACCCTAATAAGAAAGAATAAAAGATAAAAGTTTATAAAAATACTGATTGACCAAGTGGGAAGAGAAAGAATATGACTGTTAGCTCAACAAAGCATAACAAATTTGAGTCCACGAGGAGAGTATTACTTCTCTGTGAAGTAAAGTAGTTTAATTCTAGTGAAATCATCTGTTTATAGCCTCTCTGTAGCACTTTACCGCTAGCAGCTGACACGGTGAGAGGTTCCAACGGATTAGAATGGCTGTTTTGAAGCTAAAGTTTGTTGCATGCTTTGTCAAGCAAAGATCTTACAGTTCCTTGGCCTAAGAGCTCAGGGTGTGAGTCATTCAGCTCTCCTGGAATGTGTGCTGGGTAGTGTCAAGCCATTCCAGATGGCAGAAAGCACCCTCCTTGATCCCTTTCATTCTGGTTGGGAAAGTTGTGCCCTGAAGAATCGCCTGGAAAGCTTGCACTGTGCAGTGGGAGGGCATAGTTTCCCAAACTCTGTGCTGAGGCACCCCCAAATGCTTCAGGAAACTCAGGGGAGCTGTGTGATATTTAAATTTTTAAGAGAAGCATAGCAGTATTCAACATCTGTTGGCTACTGTCTGAACTACTAGCTCAAGGCTGTTCAGTTTCAGTATTAAATCCTACTCTGTTCTTTCAGTGACATCCATGCTAAGTTTAGAATGTGCTCGCAAAAAAAGAATATTCTCACAAATTCTTTGATAGTTCTCCCTTCAAGGGTGGATTCAGATTCTCCTCTTCAGTATAGGCTGATTCACCTTTAATAAATGGAATGTGGTAGAAGTGACAACATGTGACTTGAGAGATGCCTTCATCAAAAGAATCGTGGCTTCCTCCTTACTCTCTCTTTCAGATTGCTCACTTCGGGGGACATTAGCGGCCATGTCATGAGGGCACTCAAACAGCCTTGTGGCCTGCCAGCAGCTGAGTCCCACGTCCAGAGATTCTCTTAGCGCTGAAAAGAATCGATTTTATCTGTGGTTTATATTCTTTACTTAATCCTGACACTGCTTTTGGGTCTTCCTCACCAATCTTTGCTTATGTTAAGTTTGTTGTCTTGTGTCGGCTTAAAACAAATAGGCAGATTTGGTTTAGGTTAATTGTTCTTTTAATTTTTATTTATATTTAGCCCATTCAATAATTTTTTTATCTATATTAAATCTTTCTTTGGAATTCATATGAATTATTTTTTCTTTTTGAGTTGAATTACTGTATTTTATCTCATTTTCTTTTTTTTTTTTTTCTGAGACAGAGCCTCACTGTTGCCCAGGCTGGAGTGTAGTGGTGTGATCTCGGCTTGCCGCAGCCTCCCCTTCTGGGTTCAAGCCATTCTCCTGCCTCAGCCTTCTGAGTAGCCATGATTACAGGCAGCCGCCACCACGCCTGGCTAATTTTGTATTTTCAGTGGAGACAAATCTTGGGTAATTTCTGCCATTTTGGTCAGGCTGGTCTTGAACTCCTGACTTCAGGTGATCCACCCACCTCGGCCTCCCAGAGTGCTGGGATTACAGGCGTGAGCCACCGCGCCCGGCCAGGGCTTTTTCTTTATGGTTAGAGTTTCAGCAGCTTGATTATGATGTGTCTGGATATGATTTTCTTCTTGTTTGGAGTTCACTAATCTTCTTGAATCTGTAAACATATATCCTTTGCCAAATTAGGAAGGTTTTCGATATTTTTCTTCTCTAATCTCATCTCTCCCTGTGACACTCAAATGGCTCATATAGTAGACTTTTCATTACTATCCCGTGGGTCTCCTTGAGTCTCTATCTTTTTTTTTCTCTCTTCAGATTGGGTAATTTCTGTTGACCTAACTGTTCACTAACTTTGTCTCCTGCCATTTTTATTCTGCTCCTGAGTCTGTTGAATGAGTTTTACTGCATTAATTTTTTCTGTTCTATAATTTCCTTTGTTCTTTATTTTATAGTTTATCTACTGAAGTGTTCATCTTTTCATGTCAAGTGTATTTTCCTTTAACTCCTGGAGCAAGTTATACCTGATGTTTTCAACTCTTAGATAAATTCAACATCTGGGTCATTTAGGGGTTGATATCTATTGATTGTCTTTTCTCCTGAGAAGTAGTCACATTTTCCTAGTTCTTTCTATGTCAAAAAATAATTTTGGATTATATTGTGGACATTGTGGTATGTTCTGTTATGCTGTGTAGACTCTGGGTCCTGTATAAACCTCTGGAAAATGTTGAATCTCTTCAGGTCCAGACCGCAAGTTCTGTTTCACCTTCTGTGAGTAGGTATTTAAATAACACTTCAGTTCTTAAAGCTGGGTTGGGGCTATTTCAAGTATGAGTAACTCAGAGGTGAGCCTGAGGTTTGTGTGGGTTCATTCACAGAATTATCAGATCTCCTTCTCTGGCTCTCTTCACTCTGGAATTCTCCTCTTACTTTTTCGTCCAGAAAGATGGTGTTTTTAGCCATCCCCAGGGTTACTGAGGCAGTTCTGCTCCTTTACTGAAGTCCACACTCAGGCAAAGCCGTGGGAGAGGAACAAAATGGGAAGCTCACCCCCTGCCGTTGTTTCTTCAAGTTTTGCCTTCCCCTCACTTCACCCGCCGTTACTGACTTTTCCAAGTCTTTAGGTTGTTATTTTGTACCATGTCCAGAGTTTTTAGCTATAATCAGTTAAACTGGGATGAGTTGTTATATTGCCATAACAGAACTAGGACCTCTGTCCTTTTATTTCTTTTTGAGCCAGAGATTATTTAGAAATATGGTTTGAGGTTTAATTTTATTCCCAGGAGGTTATGTTTAAGGATGCATCCTTAAACAGACTAAGGAGGATGTTTTTTATTGATAAAGATGATACAGTCTGCCAAGATTTTTTAATTTTATGAAACAGAAATTTTTATGTGGAGTAGATTAAGAAAGAAATAGGGCTGGGCATGGTGGCCCACGTTTATAATCCCAGCACTTTGGGAGGGTTTGCTGGGCAGATCACCCTAGGTCAGGAGTTCAAGGCCAGCCCTCATCGCTACAAAAACACAAAAATTAGCCAGGTGTGGTGACGGGCTCCTGTAGCCTCAGCTACTCGAAAGTCTGAGGCAGGAGAATCGCTTGAACCTGGGAGGTGGAGGTTTCAGTGAGCAGAGATTGTGCTACTGCACTCCAACCTGGGCAACAGAGTGAGACTCTGACCCACTCCCCTATCCCCCGCAAAAAAGAAAAAAATGGTTGGAAACTCAGATAATTTAATTAAACCGGAGTCATAGTAGGAGATTCAGAACACCTTTTTCAGCTTTTGACAGATTAAAAACAACGTCAGCCAGGTACTGTGGCTCATGCCTGTAATCCCAGCACTTTGGGAGGGCAAAGCAGGAGTATTGCATAAAGCCAAGAGTTCAAGGCCAGCCTGGGCAACATAACAGCCTATACTGTCTCTACTAAAAATACAAAAATTAGCCAGGCATAGGGGTATGTGTCTATAGTCCCACTTACTTGGCAGGGTCAGGTGGGAGAATCAGTGGAGCCTGTGAGATTGAGGCTGTAGTGAGCTGTGATTGCACATTGTACTCCAGCCTGGGCAACAGTGACTCTGTCCCTGAATAAAGAAAATAAAGTAAAAAAGAAAGTCGTTTACTCAGTATGTTTCATTTAACTGTTAATTGCATACAGATCAGTTTATTCCCATCCTTTTCGGATGTCTTGCAAAACATTTATTTAAATTCAAATCAAAACAAAAAACTAGGCCACATAGAAAATCCTAAGGTCTCCACAGTATGTTTATGTGCATCCTGGACTGCAGTGAAACAAAGTCAGCAGTTTGAGTGTTACTTTGCTTTTTGTCCTTGACGTCACAGAGTTTTCTGGCTTGCATGCCGGGCCTTCTGAGGGCATGATTACCTCTATCACACGGGACTCGGAGGCCAGCTCCTTTCTCTTTTCAGGCTACTCCTTTTAGAGCAAACTCCTGTTTTATGCAGTCATCTATCTTTTACCATTACTTGCTTAAGTAGATTGGAAGCAGATAGACCGGATGATTTACCCAAAAGTACACAGTTGCGGCACACACCCTCCTTCCTGTTCATTGTTCTCTGCCTACCCTTACGCTGGCTGCTTACTCTGAGTCACAGAGTGAATTTCTTGTCCTTTTTTTTTGAGACGGAGTCTTGCTCTGTCACCAGGCTGGAGTGCAATGGCGTGATCTTGGCTCACTGCAACCTCCGCCTCCTTGGTTCAAGCAATTCTCCTGCCTCAGCCTCCTGAGTAGCTGGGATTACAGGTGCACGGTATCATACCTGGTGAATTTTGTATTTTTAGTAGAGACCGGGTTTCACCATGTTGGCCAGGATGGTCTTGATGTCTTGACTTCGTGATCCGTCCACCTCAGCCTCCCCAAGTGCTAGGATTACAGGTGTGAGCCACCACGCCTAGCCAAGAATCAGATTTCTAGTAAGTTCTCAGATGAGGCTGAATTTCCTAGCCCAGGACCACACCTTGAGAATTACTTGTGTTGACCGTGATTTAAAGGATTCTTCTGACCATCACTCTTCTTATTCTGACTAGTCAAGAGTTAACTCTAGATGAAATAATAGTTTAGATATTTTATACTATAATTCTCATCCCAAGCATTTCCCCAAGTTGCTGTACAGTCTTTATGTTAACTTAAAAAGATTGCCCAAGTAATTCATGTTCCTTAAGTAAAAATAAAGCTAACAGTAAAATTAAGCTAAAAGAAAAATTAGTTATAAATTATCCCTGGGTTGATATTTTAGTATGTATCCTTCTAATCTCTTGTGAGACGGACACAGAAAAATGTGTGTGTCTGTCTCTCAATGTGTGTAGTATGTAGTGTCTGTAGGTATTTTATATATATATATATGTATGCATGCGTACACACGAATATATCTAACAAAAGGCAAGACCTATTTTTCTTTTTCTTTGTTTTTTGAGACAGGGTCTTGCTCTGTCACCCATGCTGGAGTGCAATGGTGCAGTCACAGCTTGGTACCGCCTCAACCTCCTGGGCTCAATTTACCTTCCCACATTGGCCCTCTGAGTAGCTGCGACTACAGGCACGTGCCACCACTAATGATACGTGCCCAGCTAATTTTTGTATTCTTTGTTTAATTTTTTCTTATTTCTGTAGTTTTGGGGGGACAGGTGGTGTTTGGTTATATGAGTAAGTTCTTTAGTGGTGATTTCTGAGATTTTGGTGTGATTTTTGTATGTTTTGTAAAGACAGGGTTTTACCGTATCGCCTGCACTGGTCTTGAATTCCTGGGCTCAAGCCATCCACCCACCTTGGCCTCTCAAAGCTTTGAGACAGGCATGAGCCACTGCACCGAGCCAATGAGATCTTGTACAAGCATTTTTAGCTGATTTTTCAGAAAGCCTGTGTAGTAAATGTCTTATGTTGACTCTAATCTGCATAGTTTTAATTGCATTTTTCCAGTGTGTATGTATATTGCAATTTAATCAGCTCTCCATTGTTGGACTCTTTTGTCTAGTTTTTCATTATTAATAATACTGTGTTGGAGCATCTTAGTACATATGTTTTTCTGTATTTGTCCAATTATTGTCTTAGGATAATAATCTACATTGCTATGTAAACAATTATATTCTTTAAAAAAATCTTTGCTGGTCTGAGAGATAAAACGTACTCTGGTTTAAATTTGTTGTTTGGTTATCAGTAAGGTTTATTGGCCATTATTTATCTTTGTGAATTACCTATTTATATCCATTGCCCATTTTTCCATTGGGTGTCCGTCTTTTTATTTGTAAGGTATTTTTATTATAAAGAATGTGAGCTCCGGCTGGGTGAAGCAGCTCACACCTGTAATCCTAACACTCGGGGAGGCCAAGGCAGGCGGATTGTTAAGCCCAGGATTTCGAGACCAGCCTGGGCAATACGGTGAAACCCTGTCTCTACAAAAAATACAAAAATTAACCTGGCATGCCAGCGCGCATCTGTCGTCCCAGCTACTTGGGAGGCTGAGGTGGAAGGATCACTTGAGCCCAGGGAGTTCGAGGCCTCAGTGAGGTGTGATTGTGCCACGGCATTCCAGTCTGGGTGACGTAGTGAGACCCTGTCTCAATGGAAAAAAAGAATGTGAACTCTTTGTCAGAGGTTTCAAATATTTTCCCCAATTTATTCAACATATCTTTAGTAGGGTCACTTCCCCACTCACACTGCTCACTGCAAAACTTTAGAGTCAGATGCTGCCCAGACTGCTTAGTCACCATTTTTAATGGCTGTGTAATATTTCTTTAAGTTGGGTATACCGTAATTTATTAGCCTCCAATTTTAGGGGTCCCTCGAGAAAGTCTAAGCGTGTCATTCAGTGCTTTTTCAGTTGTTCTCTCTGCTTTGTTTAACCAGATGCTAACCCTGAGGTGACAATGACAATGCTTCGCTGGATCTATACGGACGAGTTGGAGTTCAGAGAGGATGATGTGTTCCTGACAGAATTGATGAAACTAGCAAATCGGTTTCAGCTACAGCTCCTCAGGGAGAGGCAAGTCACAGCAGAGATACTCAAGCACCTCAGGTGGTGGTGGCTGAGCTTTAATTATGCCGAGCTCTGGGAAAACAGCTGCTTCTGCTAATGTAAATAACTTCTGCAGGGTGTTCTCTTAAAGGCGATGGCGGGGAGAGAATTTGTTATCTCCCTTGCTTGGTGTTATCTTGTAGCTAAATTCTGCGAAAGCTTTTGCTGTTTTCTTTCACTGCTCTGTTACCAGAAGTCACACAGTTGTATAAACTGAAAAATTAACTGTGAAATAATGTAATTCAGTGTCCGGACTTGCAGCTTCCTTCCCTTTCTGTTTGCCTTGACATTTTCCTCTATTTTCTGATGCATCTCGTTGAATGAAGTCTTTAGCCATAGTCTCGTTGTTGGAAACAATGAATGCCTAAATTAATAAGTGAAAATATTGTTCAAAGAAGTTTCATAGCCAGTGTTCCAGAGAACTCACTTCAGTGAAGTTACTGCATTTTAGGTTGTCAAAGAGGTAGCATGCTGTGTTTTTATGTTGCATCTTCTCTGTTGCTCTCCCAACTTGGCATTTTAGAACAACGGCAAACAAAACGTTCACTAAATAATGTCAGACACTATGTCCTGCAGCGTCTGTCTTCTGGAGATGTGGCTCTTGGTAATCAGCTTGGATGAGGGAGTGTCTTTTTACAGCATGTAATGATCTTTTGTATTCCGTTGGGTGCCTAAAGGAATGGCTGTTCTCCTGGGTGAGTGAAGGGTTGGTTTCAGCCGTCAAGAGGCACTCCAGCTGTTGCTGTGTTTTTCCCCAGAGTCTAGGGAGACTTTGCTGCCTAGAGCTGCTCGCTGTTTCATCATGGGGCTGCTGTTTTCCCGGAAGGACTCATTGTTCCCCCACATGAAACCAGGCCAACTCTTGTCTGTTACTGATGTGGGTTTGCGTGCATTTTAATATCTAAATCCAATAACAAAAACAGAAGCAGGTCCACAGTCTATAGGTGCATACAGTATTCGGTTACTAGCAAAGCTAACTTTACTGTGAGGCCATTCCGTTAACACTTTCATTTGTTTGTTAATTTCTTTCGGTGAGTTTTGGTGAGAGTGAAATGAGACTGATTTTAATTAGAGCGAGTATGATTTATGTCTTTGTATTTTTTCCAGACTTCCTGAGCTTTCTCCTACTGACCCTGTCAAACTTATTATATAAATTAAGTTGCTTCGATACAAAGGTTCGGGCTGGAGTAGTTTAGATCATTGTAATGTGTGTAATGGATTCTTTAATTAAACTCTTGTGTATTGACTGAGTAGGCTTCATAACTGTCAGCATTACCAGATGCTTCATTTTGTATTGTTGGATGATAGTATTGGGTTATTATCTGTCATGGCTTCTTAAGAGCTGAAGTGGAAGACACCAGGAGTGGATTCAAGTGTCGGCCTTTAAAGGGTCACAGAGTGCCCACTGCTGTCCTCGGAAGGAATTACATGTTTGAGATGGTGATTGAAAGGGTGCCAACAGACGAAGGAACTTCAATGTGAGGCAGGCGTTGCTCTTTTTGTAATGTAGGGATCTCGGCACCAGTTTAATGAAAAGGAAGTTTTTATAGTAAGAATTATCAGGAAAATACTTTTTTTCTTTTTTTTTCTATCGTGGAGGGCACACTAAAGAAAATACTCTTTTGCTTTAATTTTGTTTTTTTGAGACAGAGTCTCACTGTGTCACCCAGGCTGGAGTGCAATGGCGCCATCTCAGCTCACTGCAGCTTCTGCCTCCAGGTTCAAGTGATTCTCCTGCCTCAGCCTCCTGAGTAGCTGGGATTACAGGCGCGTGCCACCATGCCTGGCTAATTTTGTATTTTTATCAGAGGCAGAGTTTCACCATGTTACCCATACTGGTCTCGAACTCCTGACCTGGAATGGTCCTTCTACCTCAGCCTCCCAAAGGGCTGGGATTACAGGTGTGAGCCACCACACCTGGCTGTTTTATTTGTTTATTCATTTATTTATTTATCTTTTGAGATGAAGTTTCGCTCTTGTTGCCCAGGCTGGAGGGCAATGGCGCAATGTCGGCTCACTGCAACCTGCAACCCCGGTTCAAGCGATTCTCCTGCCTCAGCCTCCTGAGTAACTGGGATTACAGGTGCCCACCATTATGCCCGGCCAATTTTTGTATTTTTAGTAGAGATGGGGTTTTGCCATGTTGGCCAGGCTAGTCTTGAACTCCTGAGCTCAGCTGATCTGCCCACTTCGGCCTCCCAAAGTGCTAAGAGGCATGAGTTACCACGCCTGGCTAATTTTTTTTAAAAAAAAACAGAATTAATGTATACTAAAAAATGATAGGTAATATTTTTCTTCTTATAAAAGTATAATACATGTTCAGTTCAGTGTGTTATATTTGGAAAATACAGAATGATGTAAAGAAAAAAGTCATTTGTAACTAAATCACTGTTCACCTTCTGTAATTTTTCTTTTCAGTAATTTCTCTTTTTCCCATATCCACTCAAGAGTGATATGAAAACTAGACAGAAGATTTTGGGACGTTCAAATATATGCTTGATTTTATACTTTTAAAATTAGGTTTATTGTTTTTGTACATCTGCATCCTTTCTGTACTCTAAAGTTAAAAATAATAATTAAAAAATTCCCTTTGGGCAAAAGTTATTCTGTCTTGCTATTTTCAAAGAGAATATAGGAACCGAGAATCTGAATTTCTAAGTAAGATTACGTGTTCGTTGGTTGCATAAATCATGTCAGTTACTGTTTATAATCTATCCAAATGGCAAATGGCACTCTGGAGATCCTAGAATTGGTAACAGTGAAATGTCTGCCAGCTTTAATAAAAGATCTGTATTCCTGAAACATTCTTGAGTCCCGTGGCACAATATCATTTGACAGTAAAAAGGAGAATGGAATTTTCAGATTCTCAGCGTTTGTCTGTAAAAGTGCGTTGTAAAGTGCTCTACAAATGTGAGTCATGACTTCCTGAGATCATGCTGTGTATCAGACTGCCTGTCGTTAGGGGGTTAGGGAGGCGGACTGTATCAGACTGCCTGTCGTTAGGGGGTTAGGGAGGCAGACTGAATATTAGCTGTAAAAGTGGTAAAAGCTTCATTTATCTGAAAAGAGGATTTTTCTCCCAAATGCTCTGATTTCAGAGCTGAGGTTAGAGTGACTGTCAGATGTTGATGTGGTGTGCTACAGGTTTGGAGAAGCCAGTGGTGCAGAAAACTGAGGCTTAGAATATCATGCTGTTGCACGGAACTTACGTTCTTGTTTATTATAACTTATTAACATAACTTACTTAGGTATTATAACAACATGACTTTTAAAGTGCCCTGGGAGAGAGGCTTCCTTACACCAAGTCAGTCATGTCAATTGGAAACAAAGCGCCCAGCCTGGACAACGTAGTGAAGCCCCGTCTCTACTAAAAATACAAAATTAGCCGAGCTAGGCGGTGCGCGCCTGTCATCCCAGCTACTCGGAAGGCTGAAGCAGGAGAATCGCTTGAACCCAGGAGGTAGAAGTTGCAGTGAGCTGAGATCATGCCACAGTACTCCAGCCTGGGCGACAGAGCAAGACTGCTCAAAAAAAAAAAAAACCACCAACAAAAAATACCAGAACGTTAACAGGTCTTAGTGTAAAGCAGGTGCCTGCATTTATTGCTAAATGAAGAAGTGACTCCAACATTGCATTCTTGCCCCTAGCCTCTCCTTCGTGAGATTTTGAAAGTGTGTTCTTCATTCTTCCCAGGTCTTTCTCGTGACCTTCCTTCTTTCTTCCTCCGTCACCCCCTCCCGTGGTCCTTTTCTACTCTGTTATCTGAAGCTCATCTGTTAAGACTGGGAATTAGCTCCTAACTGGTTATTGTTAACAGGACTGACATCCACGAATGTGGGTTATTAAAATCATATGCTTCTTCCTTAGTAAAGGAATTTCAGACTTGAGAGACGAGACGGGCTAGGAGAGGGCCCTCAAACTTACGAGCATATCGACTATGTACCTCAAGCTGTGCTGAGTGTAGCTAGTTCTCCTCCATCTTGATGAACACACAAGTATTCCTCAAACTTCTGAAGGAGAGTAACATCTTCATTTCACAGAGGAGGAGACAGGGCACAGAGAGCCCAAGTAATTTGGCCCCTAAAATATAATGGGTCTCCACTCAGCTCTTTCTTACCTCGTTGTTTATTTATTTTGCTCTGTCCACCACATTCTGCCTTTGTGATTAGAAAAGAGTTTTGGTGGCTGCTGCTGGCGGGGAAAACAATGGTGGATGTCAGGAAATCTTGTGAAACCGTACTAGTCCTCTGTGGCTGCCCTTGGAGGTGAACCTGATTTGAAGGGAGTTATGGAGGCAAGGGAGCTGAAGGACTATGCCCTGGCCTTCTTTTCCCCATAGACCTGGTGTCATAGGAGACCCCCTAAGGCTTCCACGAATTCTAGGGTAGAGGAAGTGTGGTCTTTCCAATGCTGTATCTTCCAGACTATGATGTGGTCCTGCTCTTGCTACCAGAGACCTGTTTGCCTGCCTTCAGCTCTCTCTTCTCTGATGCAGTTGATGGTTTTTTTTTTTTTTTGAGACAAGATCTCCATCTGTCATCCAGGCAGGAGTATAGTGATATGATCATGGCTCACTGCAGCCTTGAACTCCTGGACTCAAGTGATCCTGTCACTTCAGCCTCCTGAGTAGCTGGGACTACAGGCACACACTACCATGCCTGGCTAGTTTCTAAATTGTTTTGGTAGAGACAGGGTCTTGCTATGTTGCCTAGGCTGGTTTTGAACTCGTGGCCACAAGTAATCCTCCTGCCTTGGCTTCCCAGAGTGCCGGGATTACGGGCGTGAGCCTCTGCACCTGGCCATGTTTTCCTTTTAATGATTCTGAAAGAATCTTGTTTTTGTTATAACCTGGCACTATGAGGACATCCATCGTAGCCCATTTCTCTATTTTGGTGTACTGTGGTTTTGTTGTTGCACTAGAAATCTGATTTTTTTGGTGGTAGTGGTGGGGGGGGGTAATCTTGCTCTGTCACTCAGGCTGGAGTGCAGTGGCATGATCTCAGCTTGCTGCAATCTCTGCCTCCCAGCTTCAAGCAATTCTTGTGCCTCAGCTTCCCGAGTATCTGGGACTACAGGCACCTGCCACCACACTCAGCTAGTTTGTTTTTGTGTTTTTAGTAGAGACAGGATTTCACCATGTTGGCCAGGCTGGTCTTGAATTCCTGAGCTCGGGCAGTCTGCCTGCCTCGACCTCCCAAAGTCCTAGGATTACAGGCGTGAGCCACCATGCCCAGCAGATTTGTCTGGTTTTTCCAAACATTATAGATACTGTAGGTGGACTTTTAAAATACAACTTTATTGAGTTATAATTCACATACCATGCACACTTATCTTATAGAGCTTCTAAGGAGGTGTTAGTTATTGAGGCATAGAGCTCATGTTTGAAACTATTTCTAACCCACACTGTTTGCATGACACAGTTGTGCTAGTGGGAACTAAAGCCATGTTCCATACATTACATGTCCTTTGAAGGACAGAGGCTGGTCCATTTTGTGCTTGATTTGACAATTACCTGTATATATGATCAGCGAGTGTCACATGCTTACTGTTAAGGCAGTTGGGGTATTATGCTGACTAAGTTTATTTGCATGTTAGTTTGATTCTGACCAGAACTGAGCAATGAAATATTATAATGAAATTCTAGTACTTTTAAAATTTGGAGACCAACTGTAATTTATTCATAATACTTTGTTTAACCTTACCCTGTAGTGTTATTAACAGGACATAGCCAGTCAGTGCACTGATTATTGCTTTGGTTTGTTCATTTATGAATATATTTGTCTAGTAATCCTGCTCATCATGAATACTCTCTTACAGATGTGAGAAGGGTGTTATGTCTCTAGTGAATGTTAGGAACTGTATTCGCTTCTACCAGACGGCAGAGGAACTGAATGCCAGCACCCTGATGAACTACTGTGCAGAAATTATTGCAAGTCACTGGGTGAGTGAGAGCTTGAGGGGTACTAAAAAAGCACTGTAACCGGCAGTCAGGAGACCGAGGCCTGGGACATAGCTCCATGGAAAGGTACCTCTCAGGCACTTAGTTTCCTCTTGTTACACAGTTGAAGAATAAATCGTTTGATTAGATGATCTGTGAGACTCTTCTGCTCTGAAATTCTGGTAGTTCTGTGATTTCAGAGTGGAAGGACAAAAGATAGCTCAGGTTGGGCTGAGCGGGGTAGCTCATGCCTGCAATTCCAGCACTTCGGAAGGCCGAGGCAGGCAGACCGCTTGAAGTCAGGAGTTTGAGACCAGTCTGGCCAACATGGTGAAAGCCCATCTCTACTAAAAATACAAAAATCAGCCAGGCTCAGTGGTGCATGCTTTTTAGTCCCAGCTACTGGGGAGGCTGAGGCATGAGAATTGCTTAAACCTGGGAGGTGGAGATCGCAGTGAGCCAAGATCATACTGCTGCACTCCAGCCTGGGTGACAGAGTGAGACTCTGTCTCTACCCCCCAAAAAAAGATAGCTCAGGTTCAGAAACAGGCTTGGAAGCATCGCCTGCCTTCACCCTCCATCTGTGGAAGCTGCAGCTGAGCTGCAGGAATAGGGTGTGACTCGGCGGCCAGCAGGCTCTGCAGTACTCAGCACGCAGTTTCAGAGCTTGCCCTTGCTCTCTACGTCGGGTGGAGAGCATCTTTAAATTTAGATTTGTCTTTCTTAGGTTGTTTTCATCATAAAGAACAGTGTTTACATTTTTTTTGTTGTTAGCAGTTTTAAGAAATCAGGGCTAGTGCTACCTTTTGCAAATTATTTTCTGCGAATTGTTTGGTATTCAGTATTGTGGGAAAAGCCTTAGAGTTTCAGAAAAGGCGGCTCAAAGCACTGGATTTTTTTTTTTTCTTTCCTTTTCCTTCTCATAACCAAGAAAGAAAAGCACTGGATTTTAAGGAATTGAAACAGGATTGGAAACCTTTCAGTTAAAATAGGTAGAAATATAGAGAGCTGCAATAAGAGGGACCAGCTATGACCCAGTGGAGTGACTTGTTTGTGAAGTTCTAATTGACTTTGTAACTGCCATCTTTGTGGGGGTGGGAGGCGGACTCCCTGCTCTCATGTGGAGGCTCCCTCGGGGTGCATTCCTGTGAGAGGTAAGTGTGGCTCGTGCTTTTCCATCTCACTGAGAGACTCAGTAGTGCTAGGGTAAAGAGAGAGGCTCGGAACACAGGCCTTCTGGTTCCCCGGCCATTTAAGGACTGTCTGAACTTGGGCAAGTTATCTAATCTCTTTCTGCTTTACTTTTTTCTTCTATAAAATGGGGATGATCAAGTACTTACCTCATTGGGTTTTGGGGAGAAACAAATGAGTTGGGAAATGTTAAGCTCTTAAATTAGAGCCTGACTGCTGCATTTTAAGGGCTTACTAATGGTACTTGTTTTTATTGTTTTGTATCTGTTCTTTTTTTTACTATGTTATGAATTCTTAGGATGACTTGAGAAAGGAGGATTTCAGTAGCATGAGTGCTCAGTTGTTATACAAAATGATCAAATCCAAGACAGAGTACCCGCTACATAAAGCTATCAAAGTGGAGAGAGAAGATGTGGTCTTCCTTTATCTGATTGAAATGGATTCCCAGGTACTATAGCTGCCTTTGCCATTTTTCATTTCCCAAAGCTGTAATACCCTTGTTTTTTCCATGGTACTCCTCACTTCCATTGGAGCCATCCCTGGCACGGTCTTTAATGTACGGATTTCTACTAAATAGTTTGTTCAAGGCAAGTTGAGCTTTTCTAACATGTTCCTCAAAATCCTTCCAGCCTTAGCCCATTGCCCAATTTCAAAACCTCTCACATGCTTTTAGGTAGGTTTTTTTTTTTTTTTTTTTTTTTTTTTTTTTTTTTTTAAAAAAAATAAAAAAAAGAAGGTGTAAAGAAAGTATTAATTTAAATTTTATATTTAATAAAAAAAACAAGAA